>JAODAL010033811.1:0-45085 GCA_025379985.1 Phyllomedusa bahiana | reverse complement strand
ATTGTATGTGGGTGGAGGGGGAAATTTGTATGGGGATGGAGGGAGATTTGTATGTGGATGGGGGGAGATTTTTGTATGTGGGTGGAAAAGGGAGATTTTGATGTGGGTGGAGGGAAAAAGTATGGGGGTGGAGCGGGATATTGTATTGGGTGGGTGGATATTGTAGTGGGTGGAGGGGGATATTGTATGTGGGTGGAGGGGGATATTGTATGTGGGTGGGGGGGTATTGTATGTTGGGTGGAGGGGATTGGATGGATTTTAGCCCTGTTCTAGATTTTTAGACTGCAAATGTGAGATAAAAGATATGTGAGCCCTTGTATTGTACTAAAAATACAGTTCTGTTCTGAATGTATTATGTGGTAAAATGGGCGCATTTTGTCCGAGGGGCCCGGGTAATTTTTCATGTACAGTAGGGGGGGCCCCCAAGATAAATTTCCCCCCTGTGGGCCCCAACCCCCCAGCCCCGACACTGCTACTACTATCATCCCACCATGCCGTGTATGTCACTATACTATTTTTAACACCACACCATGCCGTGTACGTGACTATACTAACTAACACCACACCTCCCCGTTTTGTGCACTATATACAATAAAACATCCACACCACCGTGTACTGTCCCTATAAAATACATAATCCACACCATACCGTTACTGTGCACTATCACTAATACACCACACCATGGTGTACGTGCACTATACTACTACTATACATCCACACCATGCCGGGGTCTGTGCACTATATATACATACATCCACACCATACCGTTATTGCACTTATATACATACACCACCCCTGCCGTGTACTGTGCCATACTATACTTACATCCACCCCATGCGTGTACTGTGCACTATCTATACTATAACCCCCACACCATACCGGTAGTCATATCTATATAAACCAAACCCCATCCGTGTATGTGCACTTTTCTCACTATACACCCACCTGCCTTTGTACTGTGCAAAATTTATTTTAAACATCCACACCATCCCGTGTACTGTGCATATACTATACTTACATCCACCCCATCCCGTGTACTGAACTAGAAACTACTATCATCCACACCATCCGGTCTGTTCCCACTATACTACTATCCCACACCATGCCGTTTGTGCCCCATAGGTACTCTATACACTATACATCCACACCTGCGTGTACGTGCCTATACTACTATAACATCCAAAACCTCCGGTTTACTGTGCCTAACTCTACTACTAACATCCACACCGGGCCGTGTACTGGGGCACATATATATACTTACTCCACACCATGCCGTGTACTGGCATAATCACTATTATCCACCCTACCATGTATGTGCCTATGTCTACTTACACCACCCAGCCTTTTACGTGCATAACAAATTATTCACCCAAAAACCCATCCCGTGTACGGGTGCACTAGGGCTACTACTAAATCCCACCATGCCGGTATGGACTATGACTCTATACATCCACACCATGCCGTGATGTCCCAAAGGGTTATCTATACTACTAAAAACCCACCATCCGTTTACTGTGCACATACTCTACAACATCCACACCATGCCGTTAACGTGCACTATGCTCAACTTTAAACCACACCTCCCTTACTGTCACATACTACTATACACCCACACCATGCGTGTACTGTGCACTTACTACACTATACATCCACACCATCCCGGTACTGTGCACATCCCCTTTACCCCCACACCAGCGTGTACTGTGCATATACTACTTACATCCCACCATCCCGGTACTGTGCATTGTACTAACCCCAACCCATCCCTTTTAATGGCAATGCTACACTTACATCCACACCTGGGGTGACTGAGCACTATGCTCACTAAAAATCAACCATGCCGTGTACTTGCACTATACATTTAAACATCCACCCATGCCTGACTGCCCCCATAGGACTCTAACTACTATACTCCCCCATCCCCGTTTTACTGTCACATGCTACTCTATAACCACCCCATCCGTGTACTGAGCACATGCACTACTTACATCCACCCATGCCTGACTGTCACTATACTCTATAAAACCAACCCCAGCCGTGTACTGGCCCATAGTGTACCTTACAAATATACATCCACACCATGCCGTTACTGTGGCACTATGCTCTACTATACATCCAACCCCATCCCTGTCTGTCACATGGCTACAACATCCACAATGGTGTACTGTCATATACTACTAGATACTTTCCCACCCATGCGTGTCGTGTAATATACTAAAAATATACACCCACCCATGGTTAGTGTGCACTATATACTACTATACACCCACCATCCGTGACTGTGCACTATACTACTACATAACCAACCTTCCCGGTACGTGCCTATCAAACTTACATCCACACCTCCTTGTATGTGCACTATGCTATATTTCATCCACACCATGCCGTGACTGTGGCATACCTAAACACCACCCCATGCCGTGTATGTGCATATAACTATACACCCACACCATACCGTGTACTGTGTATATGCAAAAAACATACACCCACGCCTGCCTGTACGTGCACTTATAAAATAAACCCCACACCATGCCGTGTACTGTCACTAAATAAATAAACCACACACCCCGTGTACTGTGCATTTAAATCTATAGATCCCCCCCATACCGGTACTGTGCACTATGCTAATAACTCCCTCTGGGTACTGGCATATATATATACATCCACACCATGGTGTACTGTCCCCATAGGTGGCACTACTACTACTTCATCCTCACCATTGTGTACTGTCCCCAAAGGTGCGCTATATACAAACATACCCCCATCAGGGCCGGACGGGGGAATAAAAAAGCCCGGCACTAAGCCCCAGACCCCACATACATATCCGCTTAAAAAATTTCCCCCTTGTTTGACCTCCCACTTTTAAAATAAAAACACTATAAAGCTCTTTCAACGGAGGTTTTTGGTGCATTTTTGAGGGTTTTCGGTGCGGTTTTTGTGCAGAAAGGAGAGCATTAATGCGTACATTTTCCCCCACAAAAAACGATCAAAAATGCCCCAAAACCGCTCTGTGTGGACCCCCCTTAATAAAGCAAAAAAGAAACAGTGGTGAGAAAAACCCCCTCTTCGATGGGGGTTGCACTTCTTTAAAATCAGGGAAAAGCCCAATTGACACTTATAAGCACCGATAATAAACCAATCACACCCCCAGATCAGGTCCCCATAAAATAAATAAGCACTGATAACATAAAGTAAACTTACCCTGACAGCAGGGATCACGGAGCGTCACCCCTTGAGGGGATTTGTTCCTTCCCCTTTTACTCCTTTGGCCAAACCCAATGACTCTTCTTGAGGTTTTTCCCTTCCTTTCTTTCTCGCCGGTACAGAAGAAAGTCTTTTAGGGGCCAAATATCGTCCCTGTAGAATTTACCACAAAACTTTGACCCCCTCTTTTCCGGGCACTTTTTTCTTTTCCCCAAAAGGTAGTTGACCCTAAAAATTGAAATTAAAAAATGTCGATAAGTGGATGTAAATAGGTAGACCCCCATTAGGGAGGCGGGGCCAGTAGTAGGCAGGCAGGGCCTATGCAGGCAGGGGGACAGTATACAGGAGGCAGGGACAGAAATACAGGCAGACGGGCCAGTATACAGGCGACAGGGCCCGATACAGGGAGACCCGGGCCGTTACGGCGAAGGGCCATAACAGGCAGACAGGGGGCCCGATACAGGCAGACAGGGCCGTATAAGGAGACAGAGCCCTTATGGGAACGGCGTATATGGAGGCAGGGGAGGTATAGGGAGGCAAAAGGGGTTTTTTAGGAAAGGCGTGTATAGGTAGGCAGTGTATTATAGGCACCCGGGCAGGATATAGGGACCAGGAGGGGATATATAGCCGGGAGGATTAGGCGCCAGGGCAGGCATCATATAGGGCCAGGGCAGGGTTTAGGTATCCAGGGCGGCATCTATGCCAGGGAGGGGATAGGAGCCAGGGGAGGCATCATAAAGCCGGGCAGGGTAAAAGGGGAGCCCGGGCAGGGATCATAACCAGGGCGGGTTAAAGGGACCCGGGAGGGGATCTAAGCCAGGGGGGGGGTATAGGGGCCAGGCAGGGCATAGGTAGCCAGGGGAGGCATCATATAGCCCGGGGAGGCATAGGTAGCCAGGGCAGGGATCATTAGCCAGGCAGGCAAAAGGGCCCGGGCGGGATCATTTGCCCAAAGGGAGGGTATAGGAAGCCCCGGGGGATCAGTACCAGGGCGGGTATCAGTAGCCAGGGCAGGGCATCAGTAGCCGGCAGGGGATCATAGCCGGGCAGGGCATCAGACCAGGGGAGGGGGTCAAGCCAGGCAAGGGATCGTACCCGGGCGGGCATCATATAGCCCGGCGGGGAAGGTAGCCAGGCAGGGTAAGGGAGCCAGGCAGGGTTAGGAGCCAGCAGGGTATCAGTTTCCAGGGGAGGGCAAATTTAGCCAGGGCAGGGCTCTAAGCCCAAGGGAGGGGATAGGGAGCCAGGGGAGGGCATAATTAGCCCGGGAGGGGTAAGGGAGCCAGACGGGATCAGTAGCAGGGCAGGGCCCTAAGGGGCAGGGTATGTAGCCAGGGGCAGGGCATCATATAGCCAGGGCAGGGTATCTAGCCAGGGCAGGGTATTATAGGGAGCCCGGGGAGGGGGAGTAATAGCCCGGGAGGGGCAAAATTTTGCCCGGGGAGGGATTGGCGCCGGGAGGGGGGGTTAAAAAGCCGGGGAAGGGGCAGTATATAGCCCGGGCAGGGGCAGTATAGGCAGCCAGGGCAGGGGGAGTATTAGCCCCGGGAGGGGCATATAGGCGCCAGGAGGGGGCAGTTAGAGCCAGGGCAGGGGAGTTTTGGCAGGGCAGTAAGTCGCCAGGGCAGGGGCAGTATAGGAGCCAGGCAGGGGCGTATATAGGGGGGCGGGGGAGTATATAGCCAGGGCAGAGAGGGGGAGTTTTAGGGCAGGGGCAAATTGCCGGAGGGGGAGTATAGGCAGCCAGGGGAGGGTCAGTAATAGCCAGGGGAGGGGCAGTATGGCAGCCAGGGAGGGCATATAGGGAGCCGGGGAGGGGCAGTATAGGGGACCGGGCAGGGGCAGTATATAGCCGGGCAGGGGCAATATAGAGCCAGGCAGGGGCAAATAGCCAGGGGAGGGAGGGCATATAGGCACAGGGGGAGGGGCTAAGGCAGCCCGGGCAGGGGCAGATTAGCCGGGCAGGGTATAGGCGCCAGGGAGGGGCAGTATATAGCCAGGAGGGCAGGGCAGTATATAGCAGGGCGGGCATATCACCCCGGGAGGGAGGGGGATAAAGCCGGGCAGGGCATATATAGCCAGGGGAGGGCCCGTATAGGCAGCCAGGGGAGGGCAGTTTAAAAGCCAAAGGAGGGGGGAGTAAGGAGCCAGGGAGGGAAGTATAAAGCCAGGGCAGGAGCAATATAGCCCGGGCAGGGGGAAATAAGGCAAGGGCGGGGCAGTATATGCCAGGGGGAGGGGAGGGGGAGTATAAGCCGGCAGGGCAGTATAGGCAGCCAGGGAGGGGGATATATAGCCAGGGAGGGGCATATTAGCCCGGGGGAGGGCAGGGGGATAAATGCCCGGGCAGGGCATTTAAACGCCCGGGAGGGGGGTAAATAGCCGGGCAGGGCAGTATAAAGCCCGGGGGGGGCAGTATGGCAGCAGGGAAAAAGAAATTTTTTTAAAAAAAAAAAAAAGTAATATCACCCGACACTGCTGTCCCGTCCTTTCACTCGGAGCCTGTGGCCGCTCACTGCAGAGTGCGGGCCGCGGGCAGGGGGCGCGATGACTTTATTAAACCTCGGCGCCCGCCCCCGCCTCCGGGAGCTGAAAAACGGGATCAGTAGATCCCCGATGTTTAGCCCCGGCCGGCTTGCACCGGCGGGGGAGGCAGCGGCCCTGATGGCTGATTCTGGGTCGTGACCCCGGCCGTGGGAGCCGGTGGCGGGGGGGGGGGCCTTTTGGCCCCCCCGCCCCAGGGGTTTTGGTCGTGATGCGACCATTGCGGCCCCCCCTTTGGCCCACAGACCGGACTCGGGGCCCGCCGGGGGGGACCCGTCCCCCGGGGGGCGATCCCGGGCCCCCCCGCGGGCCCTAGCGCCCCCCGGGGAAATGCCCGGTTTTCCCCCATGGGCCCCTCCGGGCCTGCACACCATGCGTGACTGGCCCCTATGTACATATAACTTTTCATCCCACCGCCCGTGCCTGTGCCATATGTACACTATACTACTATAATCCACACCATGCAGGTTTCCCGTGCCCATAGTGTACACTTATACATAACCACCCAGCAGTGTACTGTGCCCCGAGTGTACACTATACTTCTACTACAGCTCTGGAAAAAATTAAGAGTTTTCTAACACCCAGCATCTCCACATGTCTGACAGCCATTCCAGTGTCATTAATTCCCAATCAAAGTATTATTTTATTTTTGGGGGGGGGGTTTTCCCCATGCGTTTGTGATGCATATTTTTTGTCAGGGGCACAGCAATTAATGCGTACATTGCTGCCCAAAAAGTACTGTGTGAAAGCTCCCCAAATGGCTTTGTTTTGGTGATCCCCTGAACCAAATTTATTTAACCCCTTAACATTGGGGTATCCATAGTCCAGGTCGTTTGGGGGGGTTAAAGCACCTGGGCGTATGGATACTCCTGAGGATCCGTAACTCTAAACGAGGCGCCGGGAAAAGGCGCGGGGGGGTTTATGCATATTTTCAGCTGAATCCGCCCATCGGCCCCCACCCCGCGCGCCCGGGGGGAGGGGGGGGGGCGGGTTAACCCCTTAATTAAACGCGACAATCCGGTCGCAAAAACAAGAGAGACCAGGGGGACGCTCCCCCTCGTTCCCGGCGCGGCAGCCGACGGACGGGGGATCCGTGCAGCTCCCCCCCTCCCCACAGACACACAAGGCAGAGAATGCCTTCCGGTTGTCTTGACGCACACGCCCGGTGTCCCTGTGGCACGCCCCGGATCGGACTGACAGTTTCTAGGAACCAGTTCATAGCAAAAAAAGTAGCACTGATTCCCATTGAAGAGAGAGTAAATCTTCATTCAAATCCCCCATGGGGAAAAGTAAAATAAAAAAAGTGAAAAAAGAAAAAAAAATGAAAAAAAAAGTAAAAACAAACACGAAAAATAAAATAAAAAAATAAACCCCCCTTTTCCCTTTACAAACGCCCAACGCCCCCAAAAAAAATCAAAAATAAATAAAAATTCCCCTATTTTGGGATCGCCGCTGCGTAACGACCGCCCCATAAATCTGTCATTTAATTAACCCGTCAGTGAACGGCGTAAAAAAAAAAAAAAAAACATCACAAATTAAAATTTTTTGTTATCCCCCGCACAAAAAATGGGAAAAAAAAGCGATCAAAAACCCCAGAAACGCAAAGTTTTTCCAATTTAAAAATTCTTTTTATCCCAAAAAAAAAATCCTTTTACAGCTTGTAAGGAAAAATAAAAAATGTTAGTCTCAGAAGATAGCGATGCATAAATATTGTTTTTCCCTAAAAAATTTTTTTTTTTTTTTTTAAAGTGCTTCAAACATAAAAAAAAAATATAAAAATAAAAATTTTTCGCCATAATGAAAACGACCCAAAAGTAAAAATAATTTTCAGGAACGCCGGTGAGCCCTTTTAAAAAAAAAATAAAAAACATACTAGGTTGCAGTATTTTTTTTTACCCGGCCCCAAAAAAATGGGTTTAAAAGCAATCAAAAAAACCCGTCCCCCCCCAAAAAAGTACAAAAAAACGAATCCCTGCAAAAAAAAAAGTCCCACACATCCCAAGCACGAAAAATTTTTAAAGTTTTTGGCTAAACTATGGGTTTAGCAAAAACGTATTTTCCTTTTGAAAAAAAAGTGTTTTTTTTTGTATAAAAAGCGTAAAACAAAAAAAAATTAAAAAATTGGGTACGGTTAATCGTATTGCCCCCCCGAGAAAGCACCCCGTATATATACCATACAGTGACCCCTAAAAAAATAAAATAAAAAACCCCACCCAAAATTGCTGTATTTTTTCAAAAACTCACAAAACCTTAATAAAAAGTGAACATAGCATCATATGACCACATAATGGACCAATAAAAACTTTTAACTCATCCCGCAAAAAAAAAAAAGCCCATACACATTCTGCACACAGCAAATAAAAAAATTTTGACTGTAGAAAAAGGACAAATAAAAAAGGAATTTTTTTATGAGTATTTTACTGTTAAAAAAATAATAAAACAAAAAAACATATAAAACTATATCATTGGGAATTGTACCGACCCCATAGAAATTATCACTATTTACATGCACGGCGAAGCTGTAAAAATTTAAACTCAAAAAAAAATGATGAATGCGTTTTCCCCCCCCTTTCAATGCCCAATGCTAAAAAAAAAAACTATGGGGAAAACCTGTGTGCCAAAATGAGAAACACCCCCAAAAGAGATCCCTGATGGGGGTTGAATCCAAAATGGGGGGGACTTTTGGAATGTTTGCCGTTCTGTACTTTGGGGGTTTGAATGCGAAGGCCCCCCCAAAATCTGCGTTCCAAAAACCAAATAGCGCTCCCTCCCTTTAACGCCCGCCATGCGCCCACACCGCAGTTTACACTCAAATGTAGGTTTGCCGAACTTGGGAAAAAATTTCTTTAAAAAAAAGTTTTTTGGTTCTTTTTTAGGTTCCTTTTATATGGAAAAATTTTTAACTAAAATTCGATTATTGGAAAAAAATTTTTTTTTTTCTTTTACGCTTACTAAAAAAAATTTTGTGAACACCCTTGGGGCATATACCAATGCACCCCTGGATATTTCCTTAGGGGTTTTTAAAAATTTGGTCATTTAGGGGGTTTATTAAGTTTTTAGCACCTTAGGGTGTCCCCCCAAACTAAATGGCGGCCCCAAATAAAATGTTTTTGAAAATAACCCAAGTCCCGGAGGTGTCCTCCTATTTGGGTTTTGGGTTTAGCCAAAAATCATAGGACAAGGGATATCTTTTAAAAACGGCAGACCTAGGGAAATTATATTAAGTTGATTTTTCCTTTGTAATTTTTCCCTATTCCCGTGTATAATGGATAAATTTTGAAAAATTCAAAAAAAGAAATTTTAAATTTCACCCCCCTTTGCTTTAAAAATTTTGTGAAAAAATTTTAAAGGGTTATCAAAAATTCCTAAAATAGGTTTTAAAAGGGTTTAAGGGGGCTGTTTTAAAGGCATATTTATGGGGTAAAAACTGCGGCCTCTCAAAACAAGTAGAAATGGGTGGCCCCAAAAAAATGTATATTGCAAATTTTTGAAAATTTTGGAAATTATTTAATTTCTAAGCCCCTTGTCGTAAAAAAAAAAAAGAGACTTTTTAAAAATGATGCCCAACCCATATGGACATATGGTGATGCTATTATAACTATTTTTGGTGAATAATTATCTGTCTTTCCCAGAAATTTTTTCAACTTTCAAAAGTTTAATTTTTCCCAAATTTTCATTTAAATTTTGAAAATTTTTTACAAAAAAACAAGGAGTTGGATAAAAAATTTTTACTAACTTAAAGAAAAAATGTGCCGAGAAAACAAACTTAAACACATGGATAGGTAAATTCAAAAAGTATTCTCAAATAAAAGGACACATGCAGATTTCAAAAATAGGGCTGGGTCAGGAAGGCCAAAACAGGCTGGGTCCTTAAGGGGTTAATGAAGGAAAGTATAAAAAACACTGTTGTGGTCTTCACAATCCTCTTGCAATAGGACAAGCTGGATGGCAAAACAAGTGCTAGGATTAGGCCAAAAGGAATTTGAATGAAAAAAATGACTTAAACCATTAGTCTTATTGTTTCTAAAGAAATATGAACTTGTTTTCTTTGCATTATTTGAGGTCTGACAGCACTGCTGCTTCTTTTTTATTATTTTGAAGAATTCTCATTTACTGCAAATAAATACAACATTTTTTGCTTTGAATTTCGGACACGTCAGTAGTTTATATACTAAAATAACAGTGTGCATTTTTCTCAAAAATACATAACATTGAAAAGATTAATCAGAGAAACTGAAAATTTTGCCGTGGTCTCTTAATTTTTTCCAGAGCTGTATACATCCACACCATGCAGTTTACTGTGCCCATAGTGTACACTATACTACTATACATCCACACCATGCAGTGTCCTGTGCCCATAGTGTACACTATACTACTATACATCCACACCATGCAGTGTCCTGTGCCCATAGTGTACACTATACTACTATACATCCACACCATGCCGTGTACTGTGCCCATAGTGTACACTATACTTCTACTATACATCCACACCATGTCGTGTACCCTATACTACTATACATCCACACCACGCGCTGTAGTGTGCCCATAGTGTACTCTATACTACTACTATACATCCACACCATGTTGTGTACCCTATACTACTATACATCCACACCATGTCGTGTACCCTATACTACTATACATCCACACCATGCTGTGCACTGTGCCCATAGAGTACCCTATACTACTACTATACATCCAAACCATGCTGTGTACTCTACACTACTATACATTCACACCACGTGCTGTACTGTGCACATTGTGTAATCTATACTACTACTATACATCCACACCATGTTGTGTACCCTATACTACTATACATTCACACCATGCTGTGTACTATGCCCAGAGTGTATTCTATACTACTATATATCCACACCATGCTGTGTACTGTGCCCATAGTGTACTCTATACTACTATACATTCACACCACGCCCTGTACTGTGCCAATAGTGTACTCTCTATTACTACTATACATCCACACCATGTCGTGTACCCTATACTATACATCCACACCATGCCTTGTACTATACATCCACACCATGCTGTGTACTGTGCCCATAGTGTATTCTATACTACCACTCCTATACATCCACACAATGCTGTGTACTGTGCCCATAGTGTACTCTATACTACTATACATTCACACCACACCCTGTACTGTGCCCATTGTGTACTCTATACTACTACTATACATCCACACCATGTCGTGTACCCTATACTACTATACATCCACACCATGCTGTGTACTGTGCCCATAGTGTACTCTATACTACCACAACTATACATCCACACCATGCTGTGTATTGTGCCCATAGTGTACTCTATACTACTACTATACCTCATAGTGTACCCTATACAACTACTATACATCCACACCATGTTGTGTACCCTATACTACTATACATCCACACCATGCCGTCTACTGTGCCCATAGTCTACTGTATACTTCTCCTATACCTCATAGTGTACCCTGTACTACTACTATACAGTACATCCAAATCATGTTGTGTACTGTGCCGACAGTGTACCCTATACTAATACTATACAGCCACACCATGCCGTGTAATGTGCCCATAGTGTACCCTATACTACTACTATATATCCACAACATGCCGTGTACTGGTCCCATAGTGTACTCTATACTACTACTATACCTCATAGTGTATGCTATACTACTATACATTCACATTACACAGTGTATTGTGCCTATACCTCATAGTGTATCATATTCTACTATTCATCCACACCATGCCGTATACTGTACCCATTGTGTACCATATACTACTCCTATACATCCACACCATGCTATGTACTGTGCCCATAGTTTACTCTATACTACTACTATACATCCACATTACACTGTTTATTGTGCCTATACCTCATAATGTATAATATACTATTCCTGTACCTCATACTGTGTCATATATTATTCCTATACATCTACATTACACCATTTATTGTGCCTATACGGTGGAGAAAATAAATATTTGATACACTGTTGATTTTGCAAGTTTTCCCACTTACAAAGAATGGAGAGGTCTGTAATTTTTATTGTAGGTACACTTCAACTGTGAGAGACAGAATAAATAAAAAATCCAGAAAATCACATTGCATGTTTTTTTTAAATAATTTATATGCATTTTATAGCATGAACTAAGTATTTGATACAATAGAAACAAAATTTATTATTTGGTACAGAAACCTTTGTTTGCAATTACAGAGGTCTGACATTTCCTGTAGTTGTTGCCCAAGTTTGCACACCCTGCAGCAGGGATGTTGGCCCACTGCTCAATACAGATTTTCTCCAGATCTTTCAGATTTCGGGGCTGTCACTGGGCTACATTGACTTTCAGCCCCCTCCAAAGATTTTCGATTGGGTTCAGGTCTAGAGACTGGCTTGGCCACTCCAGGACCTTGAAATGCTTCTTACAGAGCCACTCCTTAGTTGACCTGGCTGTATGTTATGGGTCGTTTCCCTACTGGAAGACCCAGCCATGACCCATCTACAAGTAAAGGCACTGCAGCCCGAAATGCATTAGAGATTATGGGAACCAATCGTTTTTTAATACATTTTGTGAATAAAGTTTATGGTTTTAACTGAAGTGGTGCCGGAGGACAAGGCTTTACACTGGATTCATATCTACAAGGAAGTGACCAATTGCATGGATTGTCAGAAGTGCGTGTGACTGAAAGCAAAGGGTTAGCAATTAGGGTTATTATGGGGCCAGCCTAAGAAGATGTATTTTCATGGTGCGCTTAAAATTATGTTTTGCCTGATAAGGGTAGCTAAGGTGACCAGAGGTTTTGGGAGCGAAAGAAGGATACGTACTGCCCCCAAAATTTGTATAAAGCACACCCTCTATATCAAGCCACATCCCCTTCGCAAAATGTTATGTCCACTGCACCCAACTGTGTAACAACTCTGGAAGAAAGTTAATTGAGGGGTTTGGCATCACATTGGATAGCCTATTCATCATCCAGAAGAGCTGGGAGATACTGCCAAACTGTACCTAAACCATTACAATTCTACCAATATTACCACTATACAGTGACCATATAATGGTAGATACAAGTGTATACAGGCTCTGCAGACTGTATATTACCTCCATATAGTGGTAGATAGCAGTGCACAAAGGCTCTTTGGAATATATATTACCTTCATACATTGACCATATGGTGGTAGGTACTAGTGTACACAGGCTCTGCAAACTGTATATTACCTCTATACAGTGACCATTTAGTGGTAGATACCAGTGTAGACCGGCTCTGCAGATGTTTAAGTGATTACAGCGCAGTTATTTCTAGGGACTAACTGGAGTTGTTCTCTTTTCCTTTTCTTCTCCATACGGTCAAGACCCCCATGAAGAGTGCTACAGGCCACAACTCATCCCTGTAGAAATTACCACACGAACATCTTAGAATTATATTTTTTCCAGCACTTCCCTATCTGTGCTCACCTCTGTACAAATTCTACATGGTGTGATAGGTGGGGAGGTTATGGGATGATAGGTGCAGGTGGGGAGGTTATGGGGTGATAGGTGGAAGTGAGGGGGTAATAGGGTAATAGGTGGAGTGGGGTGGTTATGGGGTGATAGATGGAGGTTGTGATAGATGGAGGTGAGGCGTCTATGGAGTAATAGGTGGAGGTGTGGTGGTTATGGCATGATAGGTGCAGGTGGTAGGGAGTGATAGGTGGAGGTTAGGGTGCTGTGGGGTAATAGGTGAAGTGGGGGGGTTATGAGGTAGTAGGGGGTGATAAGTGGAAGCAAGTGGGCTATGGGGTGACAGCTGGAGAGTTTACGAGGTGATAGGTGAGGGTTGTATTTTGTGTTGGCACTGGGATGCATAACACAATGGTGGGGAGGGGTGGAAGAGAGGGTACAGGGCACAGCTTACAGGCACAATCTCCTTGGGAGGGCAGAGGATCATCCCACTTAGAGATTGTGCTGCAGCTGTGGTCCGTACCCCGCAGAATCATATTTTGCAGGTTAAATCAGTACCCTGCAACCCCAGATGATTTGCCACAGACCTTCAAGTGGTGCGTGAGATGGAGTTTAGTACTGTCATGGGAGCTGATGTCGGGGGATTGATTATTTAAATGAAAGTTTTTTGTGCATTTTGTATGTTTTTTTTTCACCCCATTTAATTCCAGTGCTAGTAATGGAGGCATCTGACAAACATCTTTCCAGTACTATCGCTCAGGCTTGGTGTCAGCAAACGGTGGTTTTGTCACCCCAAAACTGAGACGAACTCTGTGTCACTATTACCCCAATAGCCAACGCATCAGGGGTAATGGGAAAAGCCGAGTAACCGTCAGAAGTGGACCCTGTAATGTGATGGTCCACTTATGGGGCAGCTGTGGGCTGATATTTTTAGAGTTGGAAGGGACTAGTATCCATGGACCTTCCCATTCTGAGAATCCAAAAATGGGTGACTCCTGTAATCATTACAGTGGATGCCTATGTTTAGATTCTCATAAATAATTTACAGGGAAAAAACTGCATGGGGTCCCCCTCATTTTTCATAACCAGACAAGTTAAAACCGACAACTACAGCCTGATACTATTTGAATAAATAGGGGGAAAAAACACAACACATGAAAAACACTTTATTTATTTAAATAAACACTCCCCAAATACAACCCTATTTAACCATTTTTTTAACCCCTTACCGACATAGGACGTATGGATACGTCCTGATGCCAGTAAGCAGCTTCGTAGCGGGATCGCACTGTGATCCCGCTACACAACCGCCGGGTGTTAGAGGCTAATTGCAGCTAACATCCCGCAGTTTCAGCACGGGGGGTGGTGGCGGAGCTGTTTAACCCATTAGACGCCGTGGCAAAGATGGCCGCAGCATCTAAATGAATGAGAAACGGTGACACGCACTGGTCCTCACTGCGATCGGGACATTAGTGATGAAATTGCTGTGTCCCGATCGCTGAACATGGCAGCTGGAAGCTTTGTGAAGGTTTCCATCGCTGTCATGTTTTCGATTTCCCCACTTCCGCCCCCAGGCACTGAGTTTTTCTTTCATAGGAAAGCTGGATGCCACTTTTGCTTTTCTTTGTGTTTGATAGTCTATCCAGCATCCAGGAA
Organism: Phyllomedusa bahiana; assembly: GCA_025379985.1. Taxonomy (NCBI): domain Eukaryota; kingdom Metazoa; phylum Chordata; class Amphibia; order Anura; family Hylidae; genus Phyllomedusa; species Phyllomedusa bahiana. Next base: position 30,233 of record JAODAL010033811.1, on the reverse strand, counting down.
AGTTGGGTGATGTCCCATCTCCTACAGGTGGCACACAGTTTCTTCTACCATTGGTGGCCATCTGCAACCAAAGGGCGCGTTCACACGGCATAGGACAAATACCGTCCGGTTTGAGCTGATGAGCGGAGAAGAGCCCTCCCATTGAGAAGCACAGATTCTGTCCGGTTTTCGGACAGAAGATGGTGCTTGCTCAATATTTTTTGAGCGGACCGCGGGCGGCAAAACCGCCGGGCGGAAAACCCGTGCAGTGGGGACTGCGGCACGGGTTTTCCATAGAGCACCATTGTGCTAATTTTTGGACGGTTTTTCAGGCGGTCTGAAAAACCGCAAACTGGCTGAAAAACTGGCCGAAAACCCGTGCAGTGGGGACATGCCCAAAGGCTCCTGTGTCCTCATCCTTATTGCATGGAGGTGTTGGTTTTATACACAGTACAGTAGTATATAGAGAGGCATTGGTATTATACACAGTACAGTATTATAGTATAAAGAGATGATTAATTAGCTGTAAGTCAGTCATAACAGGTAATTAATTATCTGCCCATGAAACCATAAGGGTATATTCACATGACGGATTCTGTGTTAAATTTCACATTTAAATCCTTGTGTAAACTGACTTTCATTCATTTTAATTGGATAGTCTGTGCTGTAACTCATACTATGAACAATCTCCCTTTAATCTCCAGGTACCTCCATTCATGCAATCTCCGCTCCTCACAGGACCTTCTTTTCTACTCTCCTCATGTCAGCTCCTCACACAACTGTCACCAAGATTACTGCTGTGCCTCCCCCATATTCTGGAACTCATTACCCCAACACATCAGACCCTTTTCCACTCACAAAAGCCTCAAAAGCAACCTGAAAATCCACCCCAGAAACATGTCTACCCCTCACTTTCTATGTCTTTTCTCCTTACTTGTAGATTGTAAGCCTTCACAAGCAGTGTTCTCTCTCCCTCTGTACCAGTTATTAGTCATTTACCGTCGCCATTGTACTTGTTTGACATATGTACGTAACCCCTCCACCCCCCTTAAATGTAGTCACATTGCAGTCAGATTTTGATGATGATTGTGATCCAAATTTAGAGACCAATCTGCAGAATCAGCGTCCATATCAGCTGTGTGAACATATCATAAAGCTGGGTTCACATGCTGCAATAGTCTTATGGATTTGGCATGAACTTCTGGAAGCACAGTAAAACCACAGCAAGGCAATACTGTGTATAACACCAACTCCTCTATACTATATGGCTGGGGACACACCAGCCTTTGGCTGCATGCAGCTTCAATCACACCTTTGCAGCCACAGATGACGGCATAAACTTCCTAGGTGTTACCAATGGCAGTTGCATGCAGCCAAAGATGCATGTGTCATCATCCTTTTACAATTTCTTGAGAAACACAACATGCAGGTCACAGGTAATAATTAAAAAAAATATATAGATCCAGGAGTCCGGTATAAACAAAATACAGCAAGCCGGCCAGTTTTCTTTAATTTTTTACAGTGGTCACTGTACACCATAAATGACAGGCTAGGTTTATTCAGCAGGTCATTATGAATACAATGATACCCAATTTGATTTTTTTTTTATGTTTTACTGCTTTTACACAATAAAAACACTTTTATTTAAAAAGGAAAACATGTTTTTGCTTCACCATAATCTGAGAGCCCTAACTTTTTTCATTTTTCAATGTATGTATCAATTTAATGTGCAGTCTAATTGTTCCACTAGTGGTGGGGTATGTGAGCTACTACTCAGCAATCAGCTGCACCTGTTTGTCTTTTCCAAGTAGCATAGGGGCTAGTGTTGCCTCTTTACTGGGTTCAGTTTCGGTCCAGCCTTTGAGCTGTGAGTATGGCCTTGTTTCTGTGTTTTTTTGAGAAATGAATATCCCATTTTTTTCTGTAAAATTAGTTTTTATTAGTATAATTTTTGGGAGGGCAAGACTTTTTGATTGCTTTTAAATCCATTTTTTGGAAACCAGGGTGAATAAAATACTGCAATGTAATGTTTTTATTTTTAACAGCGCTCATTGTGCAGTAAACATGACATGTAAGTTTTACTTTGTGGGTCGATAAGATTACAGCGATACTCAATTTATGTAGATTTTTTTTAAGTTGAAGCGCTTTAATAAAAAATAAGGTGCTCTGTAAGGGCTTGTTTTTGCTGGATAAACTGACGTTTTCATTGGTACCACTTTGTCGATTATAAGACTTTTTGATCGCTTTTTATTCCATTATATGTGCTGCAGGATGAACAAAAATCGCAATTCTGTGACTGTTTTTGTATGTTTTTTTATGCCGTTTATCATGCGGGTTCAATAACAAGACAGATTCACAGCAGATCATGGAGGTGCTGGAAGTCAGACACCCACTGACCTAATAAGTGTATAAAATTGTACAAATAATCCTGGGAATAGACCATCAATTTCATAAGGCTGGACAACCCCTTTAATCATGTCAATCTAAGCAATATGAACATTTTAGTCTTCAGTTGGTAAAATTTTACAACTGTGTTTTGTAACTGAAACAAGCTAGAAGATTTAATCCATGTCCCAAATATAGAATTCACAACGCCATCCATACCTTCGCTAAATAGGGCAAACGTAGCCCAGTTAGGACTGTGTGATCTGTGTAGAAGTCTATGGCTTCTTTGCAGTATCCATTGGAATACATCTTTTAGGCTATGTTCCCACGGCTTAGGCCTCGTTCACACGGCTTATTTTGCCACGGATTGGTGCCGTACTGCGTGCCGGATTTGCGCTTCAGTACGGCGCCAATCCGTCGGAGTCATTACGGTAATCCACTGCTCTCATAGAGAACAGTGGATTCCGTCGCTCTTCCCCGCTCGGTGAATCCGCCGCGGGGGGAGAAAGTGACATGCACATTATTTACGGCATGGACACGCCGTAAACAATGCATTGTCTATGGGGCCGGTGAGCGGCGCCCCCGCCGCGCTCCGGCCCCACCCCCGTCCCGCCCCTTATTCACGGCGGATTTGTGAGCCCACAAATCCGTCGGGAATAAGCCGTGTGAACACGGCCTTAAAAAGGGAAGTATCTCGCCCTGTAATTCGCGCCGTACTGCACTAGATACGGGGTGAGATACGTCCCAGTCATTACGGTAATCCACAGTTCTCATAGAGAACTATGGGTTACGTCTCCTCTCCCTGCTCGCACAATGCGGGGAGAGAAATGACATGTCAATTAGTCATGGTGTATACGCGCCGAGAGTAATGAATGTCTATGGGGCCGGCGGGCTGCCGCCCCCGCTCCCAAGCACACGGCGTAATTGCGGGCGAAATACGTCCCGCAATTATTGCCGTGTGAACATCGCCTAACAGTTACCCATCAGACACCAGGAACAGACTGAAAAAGCACGATGTGAATGGGGCCTAACTAAACTCTCATAACTAGAGAAGGGGAACATCTCTCCTTATGGAGAGCACCAGTTAAGATGTGTAGTGTTTTGATTGCCTTTTAGCCCACTACTAAGTATCTGCATATCACAAGGCATTATGGGAAAGGAGCAGGAAAGCTCACTGCGCCCTCTATAGGTTGTAACAAATCCTCAATTTACTTCTGATTCACTGAATCTTTGAGAAGCAAAAAGGAAAAATTGTCCAGCCAATATTGCTCATCTACATACGCCGTTTCGGGGTTTTGCCCCTCATCAGTGTAGATCAGAGCGATATTGGCTTGACTGGTGGGAGGAAATGAGTGGCTGAGAGAAGGGGAACATCTCTCCTTATGGAGAGCACCAGTTAAGGTCTGTAGTGTTTTGATTGCCTTTTAGCCCACTACTAAGCATCTGCATATCACAAGGCATTATGGAAAGGAGCTGGAAAGCTCACTGCACCCTCTGTTACAACCTATAGAGGACGCAGTGAGCTTTCCAGCTCCTTTCCCATAATGCCTTGTGATATGCAGATGCTTAGTAGTGGGCTAAAAGGCAATCAAAACACTACACACCTTAACTTGTGCTCTCCTCAAGGAGAGATGTTCCCCTTCTTTCAGCCACTCATTGCCTCCCAGCCAGTATCGCTCTGCTCTACACTGATGAGGGGCAAAACCCCGAAACGGCGTATGTAGATGAGCAATATTGGCTTGACAACTTTTCCTTTTGACTCTCATAACTAGGGCTGAAATGCCTGCAGAAACTACAGACTTTGGCCACAAGGGGGTGATATTTAGCTGGAAAAAAAAACAAAAAAATTGCAAAGTAAAAGCCATGCAGTTTGTGTCTAGTTTTGTCATATATATATATATATATATATATATATATTTTTTTTTACCAGGTTTCTTTCTGGAGCCATTCATTGATCTTAAAACCGCCTTTCATGTTCTCTAATGAAAGTTCCTGAGGTTTGGTGGCAGTCTGCCAGTTTTTCTTCTATGAAACCAGATTGAGACTCTGTAGATTTCTAAGGTCATTGCAGAGATGCAGTTTTATGATTTATTGGGCTATTATTTAGGTACATTACATCACATTAGTCCATAACAGCTAGTAATGGGTCACAAAATTGGTGAGGATCATTGGAAGGTTTGGAAAGAAACTGAAATGCCAACATTTTCTGGAACATTTTCAAACTATACAAATTGTATATGTATATTCTGTAAAATGTATAGAATTTTTTTACTTGATAGAGGCCAGAGATGTATTGTGTATAGTTTTATGTAGACCATCCCATCACTGAGCATTAGCTCAGTGGATCTGACATACACCTGTAAGGCTGTGTCTACACAGCACACAAAAACAGTCATTTTTTTCAGCGCTTTTCATTTTCTGAAACCACTGAAAAACGACTGAAAACCGGTCCCATAGACTTCAAGAGTCCGTCCCCACGGCAAAGGTTTTCAGTCGGTTTTACAGATGGTTTTCGGATTTGAAAAGTGTAAAGCGATTGTCAACATTTTACATTGATTCAAATAGAAAATTCAGTAGTTCACACTACATGGATTTTCCGCCTGATGGTATTTTACACCGCCAGCATTCCTAAAATCTTAGAACATGTTCATTCTTCCACCCGGTTTTCAGGCAGAACTTGAACATGTGGGCAAACCGTGGACATAAGCCGCCCCCTACGTGCCAAAAAAATACTGGTCGGACAATCTAACCGGTATTTTGTCCTTGCCAAGTGGACGCACCCTAATAGTAAAGATGTTCTGTAATCTCCACAGAACGATTTTTCTGCTCATTTTTGCTGCTAGTCGTTTTTTTGTAATATGTTGCAAAAAACGACAGAGCACGGCAGAAAATTTACTATAGAAGTCTATGTAAACCACTGGATGGTTCTTTGACGGTTCTGTTGAAAAGCTGCCCAGATGTTCAACAAGCTATATGGATTTTGCGTATATTAAAAACTGCAAAAAACAGTCAAAAAAACTGAAAACCACTCAAAAACCTGGTCGGAAACCCAGCTGCTTTGCAGAAAAAAACTGACGTTCAATTGATGTAGATTTTGTTTTTTGGGGGCTATGCTGTGTAGACCAAGCCTAACTACACCAGTTGCTTCATTGTAATCATGGTAAGACACAAATGCAAGGCACAATCATGTCCCTGTAAACCCTGCACTTGTGTCACTGCCAATTCACACTGGCACCATTTCTGTGTTTTTAAAGGAAACCTTGCAGCAGATTTATGCTGCCCTAACTAGAGATTGTATAGAATGCAAACATGCCCTGTCATTTACTGCATCATTTTAGTGGAAACGGAGGCACATTTATTTAGGCTGTCAAAGTTAGACAGTGTCATTTTAGGCAGTCTAAAAATGCGGCAGATTTATCACAGTGGCTCATGACATTTAATAAATTTGGTCTAAATTTTTTAGACTTTTACGGCATGTCCCCACGGCACGGGTTTTTGGCCGTTTTTTCAGGCGATTTGCGGTTTTGCAGACCGCCTGAAAAACCAGCCGAAAATAAGCACAACGGGCTCTTATGGAAAACCCGTGCAGTAGTCCTACTTCATGGGTTTTCCGCCGGCGGGCCGCCCGAAAAACATTGATCATGCACATTCTTCCGTTCGGTTTTCGGACGGAATATGTGCATATCAGTGTGAAGGGCTTTTCTCCGACCGGTATTTATCCATTGCCAAGGGGATTTGCCCTTAGTTGATTTGCTTTGCACAATTCAAGAACATCAAAGCCACCCTGGCCAGCGTGTACTTCTAAAACACCCGACGTATAGTGGTGTGTACTGTATGTGCTGCTATACACCCCAAAGACAAACCGGTTGAGCCACAGACATGTATGGCACCCTCTTTATTTAATATCTGCTTGGAGCTGAGAGGACTCATGTACTCCTAAGACCAGATTTCCACAGTGACATATCATGACCAATAACTGCAAAATTACAGAATGCAGGATAATATTGGGGCTACATAACACATGTACATACAATGTCAGGCACGTACAGTTAGTTTAAATTGTGCAGCCATTGACAACCGTATGTGGTTGCCACCCACACCTGGCAGTTGCAACACGAGGATCTTATTACTGCAGGTGTACAGTTGTCCTTACCTTCCACTAAAGAAGCACCAGAGAGAAAAGCGTCCATATACAGTACATACAGCGCTGCCATCAGAAATTTCAGGGCCCCATATAGCTGAAGCGTCTGGGCCCCCCTTTCCCCATAAACCCCGCCTGCTGTGAGCCCCCTTCATTCACCGGGCCCCGTACGACAGTACCCCCTGTACTGCCTGTACGGCGGCCCTGTATACATAGATGTGTACACCAGTCTTATGGTCTGTTACTTGACACGTGGGGGGGGGCCTCAATTGGCTTGCATGGATTGGCTCTACAGAAAAGGCCCAGTTAGGAGAGTAAGGCTATGTTCACACGGCTTAAAATGGGCCGTATTTCGGTCCGTAATTACGCACCGAAGTGCGCAAATTCAAGCTGAAAACGGCCCATTCATTACGGTAATCCACAGTTCTCATAGAGGGCGAATAGGCCGAGAGGGGAGATAATTGACATGTCATTTACTAGCGGCGTAAACGCGCCGCTAGCAATGATTGTCTATGGACCGGCGAAGTGCCGGCCCCCCGCTCACTCCCGCCCCGCCCACGGCCACACAGCGTAACTGCGGGGCGTAATTACGTCCCACAGTTAACCCATGTGAACATAGCCAAACAGGGATCAAATTTTGTGTGCAGAACGTCTTGGTTGCAGTCGGTTTTCTTGATGTAATCTCTTGATTTCTCATCCAAGAACATATTAATAGCTCTGTCACAATACAGAGTGAGTCACACGCTGAATCACAGGCCCACCACTTTTCTTCCATTTTCTCACATTCGAGCCCTCAGCTGCAGCCTATAATTTTACCTTAACCCAGTTTTTGATGATGCATTCTATTCTTTTAAAACCTCTTAGTCATTGACATTGAAAATAGGGTTTAATGTGATATCGACAACTTGCGCACACTACTATCTGTAATGGACTTAGTAGATTAACATTGTCCAAACCCACTGATTTTAAACAGAAATGGCCAGACATTTATCAGGCATGGGGGGCCTACCAAAATCTGCCAACAGAAAGGAACAGGCAGCTGGATTTTTACTGTGTGTTCCCACAGCAAAGACAAAATACCGGTCGGATTTTCTGATCGGTATTATGTCTTTTTTTGGCTTATGGGGGACTTCTTTTGTCTGTAGTTTGCGGATTCAAGCCGTCCTCCTTCACACCCACATGTTCATGTTCTGCCCAAAAACTGGACGGAAGAATGAACACGTTTTTAGGAACCCGGCGGTGTCAAAAACTGTCCAGCGGAAAATCGGTGCAGTGGGGACTGCTGCACGGATTTTCTATCAAAATCAATGTAAAAGGTTGACAGTCGGTTTACAAATCCGAAAACAGTCTGTAAAACCAACTGAAAACCCTGCCGTGGGGACAAGCCCTTAGCTAGCTTGATTATTTTGTTCTTATGAGTAATAATAAACCTCCACCAAAGATACCATTGCTGCTATCTGGCCTAACACCTTTCCTCTAAAAGACATCTATCACACTACATGCTGTAAAGCCACATTCACACAGGTACAGTGTATATATAGGAGAACCAGTATCTGTACAATTGGTCAATAAATTAAGCATATTATATAGTTTATCTCTATTGAGTTCAAGGGGAAAACTCCATTACTCAAAACCACCTCCCAGCGATTGCATACCTTCCTCTCTTTTTCCCACACTGAGTCTTGATGGCTGAAGATCTCGTTTACTGCTCTGAAGCAGTTTTATTTTGTTCCAGAAAAGACACTGGGAAGTAGAAAGTGGATCAGGTTGGACATTTAGCCTTTATTGGAGAAGAACCATTAAGCTACATCCCCACAGCAGAGGAAAAATACTTGTCGGATTCTAATCAGAATCTTACCAGTATTTTACGCGCGTTTTCATTTTTTGTTCCGATTTTTGCTACAGTTTTCGGCCATCTCATTCAATTGAGCGATACTATAATCTGCCATTCTTCAAGTGAAATATGGCAGATTATAGACCATGTTCTAAGTTTTTTTTATTTGGTTTTGGGATTTGAAGTCAGACCTTAAAATCAGAGCTGTGTAGACTACAGCTCAGATTTTCTATTGAGGACTATGGAGATGATTTAGGGTAAGTTCATACAGCGTTTTTGGATACGATTTTAGGTCCGTGTTGGACCCTGAAATCGCATCCAAAAATGTAGCATCAATTAGATCCTAAACGGATCCAACACGTATCCAACTTGCAGCTGCATGTTTGGATGCAGCAGGATCGCACCCTATAGTTTAAAATAGGTCTCCTGCTGTGTCTTTCGGACCAAGAATTGACATGTAAATTCTTGGAACGGATCAGAAAGACGCAATGAGCCTCGCATCGGCGATCGCCGATGCGAGTTTCAAATTAAAAGCAAAAATCACATAAAAAACCAATTAAAAGTAAAATCACAATGCTATTTGTTAGCTGAGTGATTGGTTCCGTATTTGGTCTGACAGACGGATCCAAACACGCAGCAAAAAGCGTATGTGACACAGAATAAAATACGCCATGTGAATATACCCTTGGTCAGATTTTCTAAAGTTTCTAAATACCAAATCCACTTAAAAATCCAACAGTAAATCGCTGTCATATAGATGTAGCCTTAGGTGGGTGGGGGGGTGAGAGGGGTTCTGCCCTATAATTGTAAATAAGATATTGTAAAGTCACGCAACGGGACTTTCTTATCCATAATCTAATGGCAAAAGGGGAAAAACAAACATTTCCTGTGAGATGAAGTATAGGTCTATTTGCTCATCTTTAAGAAGGTGATTGACTTTGCTTCAGAGTGTGTTACAAACTGCTTAGGAACATAAACCCAATACAGCCCCCCTCCTAGCCCTCCAGTTTTGAATGGATGACACCAGAGGCAGTAGGAGGAAGGTCATCTGACCTTGTTTTTCATGACTTGGAAAGACATCAGAGCTTCCACTTGGGTGGTGCAAGTCAAAGACACTTCAAAGCTAGACTCCATGTCCCCTACTCATTACAGACATAGGATTTCCTGGCCTTCTCTATATCGTCAGTCTATACAGAAATAGAGGTTCAGTCTCTTGTATAAGGGGTCTTCGTACCAGCATTAAAGCATCATGTAACATTTTCTTCTCTTACTTTTAGTGAGCATGCTCCAAAATATCATCTGTACTGAATCAGAATAGATCTGCATCATTGTGGATTTGACAGATGTAATTTTTACATGAAAACATGCCCCACTGTATCATTCTGCATTGGTCAAGTGGAAAGCTGCTTAAAAAGACCAATATGGAGATCACTGGTATTACATGGTTTTCATGTCCCATACATGAGCCAATCATTCTCTTCAACACTCATTGGCTTAGTGAAATAAAGTTACAGATGCATGTCTTAATTTGGGGGGGAGGGGGGTTGGATGCTCCCAAACAATGTGTTCTTGGTGTTCTGCCTACATACAACATAGATCTTATTTTGACTGTATTGGCTGCAGAATTTAGGAAAAATGAGGATCAGGCTTGTTACACCCCTCTAGCGGCAAGATCTCTATGGGATAGGGTGTTAGTATTCAGTATGCCTTCCCCCAACCCAGAGGCGTATCTTGAAGCTCCTGGGCCCTGATGCAAAGAATGAAATAGGGGCCCCCCGTTACCATGTGTCCTTACTGTTACTGGTGTCTTCCTATGTGGCAGGAGGGCTTTTGGGGGACATACTAAAAGGCATGAACAAAAAGAATGAATAAAAAGAATGTACATTATTACTAAGTAATAAAGTGCCATGGAGAAGTAAAGAAGGTTTCAGGGGCTAAATAACAGATTAAATAAATAGAATACAAGATAAGTTTAGAGTGGAATGAACAATTATATATTAGAAACAGGTACCTAGAACTTTACCTGTGCATGATAGGTGGGGAATGAACAGGATATATAGGCAGTTTAGAGTGAAATGAACACATATTCCACCTAAACAGGTGCCTAGCACTTTACCTGTGCATTATAGGTGGGGAATGAACATGATATATAGGCAGTTTAGAGTGAAATGAACACATATTCCACCTAAACAGGTGCCTAGCACTTTACCTGTGCATGATAAGTGGGGAATAAACATGATATATAGGGAGCTTTGAGTGAAATGAACACATATTCCATAGAGACAGGTGTCTAGCACTTTACCTGTGCATGATAGGTGGGGAATGAAAATGACATATAGGCAGTTTTGAGTGAAATGAACATACACTCACCGGCCACTTTATTAGGTACACCTGCCCAAAATGCTCGTTAACAATTTCTAATCAGCCAATCACATGGCGCAACTCAGTGCATTTAGGCATGTGGGACATGGTCAAGACAATCTCCTGCAGTTCAAACCGAGCATCATTTGGGGGAAGAAAGGTGATTTGAGTGCCTTTAAATTTGTGGCATGGTTGTTGGTGCCAGAAGGGCTGGTCTGAGTATTTAAGAAACTGCTGATTCCTGGGATTTTCACGCACAACCATCTCTAGGGTTTACAGAGAATGGTCCGAAAAAGAAAAACATCCAGTGAGCGGCAGCCCTGTGGGCGGAAATGCCTTGTTGATGCCAGAGGTCAAAGGAGAATGGGCAGACTGGTTCGAGTGATAGAAAGGCAACAGTGACTCAAATAGCCACCCGTTACAACCAAGGTAGGCAGAAGAGCATCTCTGAAGCACAGTACGGCGAACTTTGAGGCAGATGGGCTTACGAAAGCAGAAGCCCCACACCGGGTGCCACTCCTTTCAGCTAAGAAACAGGAAACTGAGGCCCCAATTTGCCCAAGCTCATAAAAATTTGGACAGTAGAAGATTGGAAAAACGTTGCATGGTCTGATGAGTCTCGATTTCTGCTGCGACATTCGGTTGGTTAAGGGTCAGAATTTGGCGTCTACACATGAAAGCATGGACCCAACCCTGCCTTGTATCAACGGTTCAGGCTGTGGTTGGTGGTGTCATGGTGTGGGGAATATTTTCTTGGCACTCTTTGGGCCCTTGGTACCAATTGAGCTCGTTGCAACACCTTGGGGAAATCTATGCCACGAAGAATTGAGGCAGTTCTGAAGGCAAAAGGGGGTCCAACCCGTTACTAGCATGGTGTACCTAATAAAGTGGCCGGTGAGTGTATATTCCATAGATACAGGTGTCTAGCACTTTACCTGTGCATGATAGGTGGGGAATGAACATGATATATAGGCAGTTTAGAGTGAAATGAACACATATTCCATACAAACACTGCCTAGCTCTTTACCTGTGCATGATAGGTGGGGAATGAACATGATATATAGGCAGTTTACAGAGAAATTAACACATATTCCATAGAAACAGGTGCCTAGAACTTTACCTGTGCATGATAGGTGGGGAATGAACAGGACATATAGGCAGTTTAGAGTGAAATGAACACATATTCCATACAGTTACAGTTTAATGATACCATTTTTGATTGTATGTTTTGAATTAATGTATGACTAAATATAATTAGTGCATAGATCAGGTGTCTTAAAGTCAGTTTCCATTCTGTGATAAAATGTCTCAGCCATACATGGAGGATAGAAAACTGAGAAAAAAAAAAAATGAAGGGTCTCATGTATGAAAACTGTCTAGGTGTAAGAAAGCCTTTGTTGCCCATAGCAACCAATCCACGCTCCTCTTCCATTCCATAAAAAGCTCTGAAAAAATGAAAGAGGAGCTCTGGTTGGTTACTATATGCTCTGATTGGTTGCTATGAGCAACAAAATGAATAGGACCTAGACAGTTTCATAAATGTCACCCATAACATTTACCCCTTAACGACTGCCCACAGACTTTTGACGTCGGCTGGTGCGGGTCGTTCGTCTAAGCGAGTCTTTTTGGCTCGCTGTGGGATTTCCCGGGGTTTGAGGCGCCCGGGCGCCGCAGCAGCGCTGGGATCGGGGTTGTACTACACAGCCCCGATCCCAAAGCATGTCCTGCGAGCACCGGGTTGCGGAGGAAACCTCCGCAACCCGGTGCTTTAACCCTTTGATTGCGGCAGTGCGTTACCGTAGCATAATCAAAGGGTTCCCCTGTTCTGTCGGGTGATCGGAAGGGTGGGGAACAGCTGCACAGTCAGCCCTGGGGACCTAGAGTGGGCCCCAGAGTGTCTGTGTACTAAGCCAGTGACAGGACACACTGTGTGATGTCCTGATCCTGCCTGTTGTCAGACTGACCAGATTATAATGTTTTTAGCATATATGTAAAAAAAAAAAAAAAAAATGTAAAACAGTTCTCCCTTCAATGGATTTAAAAAAAAAAAGGAAAAAACATAAAAAGTGAAAAAAAAAATGAATAAGAAAATAAATAATAAAATAAAAATAAATATTTAATAAAAAATAAATGTGCATAAAATACACACACAAAAAAAAACCCCACATATTAGTATCCACACGACCGTAATAACCTGTAGAATTAATCTAGGAAGTTATTATGTGTGAAATGTGAACGGTGTAAAAAAAAATGTAAAAAAACAAAAACTACTCCCCCATAAAGTACAACTTGTCTCGAATAAAACGAGGCCTCATCCAAACTGCGTCATTGAAAAAAAAAAAAAAAGTTACAACTGTTGAAAAGCAAGGGGGCAAAAACTAAAAAAACGTTCTGGTCATTAACTACTTTTCAGGCGTTCGGCTTAAGGGGTTAAACCGAGTCCATTCCAGCAGTGCCAAACCCAGTGCATTTGCTGTTGATGTCATAATTACTGCTCACATGAAGCTGCAGCCAACCAATGGCTTTAACAGTCACATGCCATTAATCCAATAAGAGCAAACCCGTACGTAAAGACATTTAATGTAACCTCTTACCACCGGAGCCAGTTTTGGCTTCTCTGACAGAGCCCCATTTTTTAAATCTAGCATCTGTCACTTTATGTCAGAATAACTTTTTGACACTTTAACCTATCCATGTGATTCAGAGATTGTTTTCTCGTGACATATTGTGCTTTAAGATAGAAAGAAATTTTGGTCCAAAAAATGCTTGTTTATTTGTGAAAAATATTAAAGTATTGTAAAAAATTTGAAAAATTACCCAAATTTTAAACTTAAAAAAATTCTACATGTAAGACAATTGTTATTCCACTCAAAATAGTTTATAACTAGCATCTACCATATGTCTGCTGTAGTTTGGCATCATTTTTTTAAATGTTTTTTTTTTTTTTACGACATTAGGGGGCTTAGAAAATTAATAATAATTTTCACATTTTCAAGAAAATTTGCAATATACATTTTTTTTAGGGACCAGTCCGTTCTAACGCGACTTTGATTGTCCTGTATGTTTTGGTACCACATAAAGGACTTCATCTAAGAAACTACACCCCTTAAAGATTCAAAACAGCCCTTTAGGAAGTTTATTAAACCATTAGGTGTTTCAAGGAATTAAGCAAAGTGGAAGTGGAATTTCAAAATTTCACTTTTTTGCAGATTTTCAATTTTTATACATTATTTACCCCGAATACGGTAAATGTGATCAGGGAAATACAACTTAATATTGTTTCCCCAGATTCTGTCATTTTTAGAGCTATCCCCTATGTGGCCCTAGTGCGCTATTTGACCCAATCACATGCCCCAGAGTAGGAGGAGCACCTACTGGACTCTGGGGCCTCATTTTCATTACGATTTTATTTAGGCGCCATTTCAGGTTTGCGGACCCCTACGGGGCTAAAAACTTAATAATACTCCCCTAAAAAGACCCCAATTGGAGACTACACCCTTAAGGAATATATCCAGGGGTGTAGTGAGCACATCGACCCCACAGGTATGTCACAAAAATTTTTAGCGTTGGGCTGTGAAAATGAAAAAAAACATTTTTTTTCCAACAATCTGCAATTTTAGCTAAAAATGTTTCATTTTTACAAGGAATCCTGGTAAAAAAAGCACCCAAAAATTTTTTTACGCAATTTCTTCCCAAATTCAGCAATACCCTCATGTGGGTGTAAACTGCTGTTTGGGCGCATGGCAGGGCGTACAAGGGAGGGAGTGTTATTTGGCTTTTAGAACGCAGGGTTTGGTGGGGGCCATTGTCGCATTTTCAAAGCGCCCAAATGAAAGAACAGGTGAAGGGCACCCCACTTTGGATTCAGCCTCCCTCAAGGATCTCATCTAGGGGTGTATTGTGCATTATGGCCGCACAGGTGTTTCATAGTTTTATTTTTTTTGCAATTGGGCTATTGAAAAAGAGGGGAAAAAAACGCAGTTCCGCCATTGTTTTTTGGGTTAATTTTACAGTGTTTGCCATGCAGTGTAATGATGTGAACTTACTATGGGGTCGGTACAATTGCAATGATATAGATTTTATATAGTTTTTATGTTTTATTAATTTTACACAATAGAAATAGGTCTATAAAAAATTGCGTTTTTATGTTGTCCTGTTCTGATAGCCATAACTTTTTCAGTTTTCTCTATACGGTGCTGATTATGGGCTTGTTTTTTGTGGGATGAGTTGAAGTTTTTTTTAGTACCCCTTATGGGGGGGATATTCTGCTTTGATCACTTTTTATTAAGGTTTTTGTGAGGCATTTTGAACAAAAATACAGCATTCCCGGTAGTGTTTTTTATTTTTTTTTTTTTACAGCGGTCACCATGCAGTTTTTAAATGACATACTAGTATTACTCAGCAGGTCGATACGGTTGCAGGGGATACCCAATTTGTATATTTTTTTTATGTTATACTGCTTTTACACAATAAAAAAAACTTTTATTCAAAAAGGAAAACACGTTTTTGATCGCCATAGTCAGAGCCATAATTTTTTATTTTTCTGTGTAGGGGCTTGTTTTTTGCGGGATGAGTTGACGTTTTTTTATTAGTTTCATTTTTGTGGGGACAAGACTTTTTGTTCAGTTTTAAATCCGTTTTTTGGAAGGCAGGGTGAAGAAAATACTGCAATCCTAGTTAGTGTTTTTTATTTTTATTTTTTAACAGCCGGCTCACCCTGCAGTATCCATGACCAGTTAGCTTTACTATCTGGGTCGATACGACTACGGCGAAACCCAATTTATATAGTTTGTTTTAATTTTGAAGCACTTTAAAAAAAAAATGTGTTTTTATTGTGTTAAAAAATATTTATGCATTGATGTCTTCTGGAGCAATAACTTTTTATTTTTCCGTATACAGAGACGTGTAAGGACTTTTTTTTGGTAAAGAACTGAAGTTTTAATTGGTTCAACTTTGGCGTTTATATGGTTTTTGTTCGCTTTTTATTCCATTTTCTGTGCTGCAGGATGTCCAAAAATTGCAATTCTGTGACTGTTTTTTGTTTTTGTTCTTTACGGTGTTCACCGTACGGATTAATTAATTTGACAGATTTATAGGGTGGGTCATTACGCACGCGGCGATACCAAATATGGGTACTTTATTTATTTTTGATCTTTTTGGGGCAATTGGCGTTTGTAAGGGGGAAAAGGGCGGTGTAAGTGTTTTAATTTTATTTTTTGTGTTTTACTTTTTTAACTTTTTTTTTTACTTTTTCACAGTTTTTTACTTTTCCCCAGTGGGGATTTGTAACAGCAAATCCCCACTGGGGAAAAGCAATCGTTAGATTGCTGTTTGAATAGGAGACCTGTGCACAGTGTTATTGCTGTGTACAGGTCGCCATGGCAACTACTGACACCATACCCACAATGCATTGTGGGCATGGTGACATCATCAGACTACCAGGATGCATTCAGAAAGCATCCGGGGAGTCTGGTAAGGGGACCAGTAGCGGCGCAGAGCGCCATTACTGCGCCCGATTGAGGCAAGGGGAGCTCCCTTCTCCCGCCTGGCGGCTTTATTATCGCGACCATGACAGCTTGCGATAATAAAGCGTTAATCACCCGCGGCCGAAGCTCACTCCGGCCGCGGGTGATGCAGCATGAAGCCAGCGGTAATTTACTGCTGGTTCCATGTCGCGATCGTGCACGGCTCGCCCGCAACCCGCGCGATCAACAGGACGTATGCATATGTCCATTTGCGGGAAGCCACTTCCCACTAGGGCGTATGCATACGTCCTATGTCGGGAAGGGGTTAATGTACTAGCTGTTCATTCTATTAAAAACTGCACTTTGGATTTGAAAAAAATAAAATAAAAAATTGCATATATATCCTGACCAAAAATACATATAATTACTTATACAGGTCTAAAAAAAAGAGAATAAAACATATGTCTGCATATATGGAATATTTGTAAATTACAATATAAACTTCTAAACTTCTAAGTAATATTTTATAAATCATATGTGTGCATTGACAAATAACGTTTACAAAATTGTTTGTTTGAACTTTTCAAATCACAAGTGTCCTTATGAACCTGCACATGTGTAATGTGTGTTAATTCCAGTATAGGATTCAGAAACAGCATCTGAGAGTGGTCTACAGCACTAAAGAATACAGCTGAGCTATATAAATAAATAATATAAATGAATAAAAATCACGGCCCGTTCAAACCGTCTCTAACAAACAGCAGAAAGTCAATAGGTAACTTTTAAATTTAATAGGTTTTCAGTTGTAAATTTGAAGTGCTCTGCTCATTATCTTAAATTAAAAGGCACCTGCTTCTATGGAACATGTTTTTATTTCACTCTAAACTGCCTAAATATCCTGTTCATTCCCCACTTTTCATGCACAGGTGCAAAGCTAACCACCTGTTGACGTGGAATATGTGTTCATTTGACTCTAAACTAACTATAAATCCTGTTAATTCCCCACAAAACATGAAGATAAAGTTCTAGGCACCTTTTTCATGGGAATATAATCTTACTTAAATCCTTATATTTCCCCAGCTATCATGTACAGTAAAGTTCTAGGCACCTGTTTCTATGGAATATATGTTCATTTCACTCTAAACTGCCTATATATGCTGTTCATTCCTCACCTATCATGCACAGGTAAAGTTAAAGGCACCTGTTTAGGTGGAATATGTGTTCAGTTCATTCTAAACTGCCGATATATACTGTTCATTCTCCACCTATCATGCACAGGTAAAGTTCTAGGCACCTGTTTCTATGGAATATGTGTTTATTTCACTCTAAACTGCCTAAATATCATGTTCATTCCCAAACTATCATGCACAGGTAAAGTGCTAGGCACCTATTTACGTGGAATGTGTGTTCATTTTCATATAAACTCATCTTATATTTTATTTATTCAATCGTTATTTAGCCCTTAAAACCTTCTTTTCCTCTCCTTAGCTCCTTATTACTTAGTAATAGTGTTCATTCTTTTTCTTCATGCTTTTTAGTATGTCCCGGCTTTTGGGCCCCCCCCCGAGACTGCAGGGCCCGGTAGCGGTTGCTACCTCTGCACCCCCTGTAGCTACGCCCCAGCCCCAACCCCCCGCTATTATCTGTAAGTGGTAGCTTTGGCTGGCTATAGGTTACATTAACACAGTTGAGCACAAACTATGTCCCATTGTGGTGAGATCTGGACTGGCACATAGGTGTAAACTATTGGTCCCTGTATCAGTCAAATATCCGATACAAGCCTCTCCTCTTAGGCTGTGTCCACACGACAAAGGACAAAATACTTGTAGTATTCTGAATCCTAAAACCTCCGCTGAGTATTTGAATATTTTTCACAAAAAAAAACAAAACTAAGGATTTGTAACTTTTTTCATAGAGCATCAGAAAATTCAATGGGGCTTACCATGTAAAAAAGGAATCCAAAAAAACACTTACAAAGCTTCCCAGTCGTTTTTCAAGCCATCCCATTGACTAATACTACAATTTCTGCAATTTGCAGAGTGAAATACAGCAGATTGAGCAGGTACCAAGTTCTTGTAAAAATGACAGTTTTGAAATCCAACCTGTGTAGACTACAACTGAGATTCTGTTGAGGTCTATGGGGATCGGTTTGCAGTCTGACGGTTTTCAAAATTTGAGTCCGACCAATTCCTTGCCGTGTAGATGTACCCTTATAACACCATTGCACTTCTTGAAGCTCTGGTCTATAGAGTTACTGGCCCTTTTAGAACAAACCACCTTAATTTAGTTGTTTGAGCCAGTGATAATTAGGTGTCTGCGCCTTCTGATACAACGGTTACATGTTTGCAGGTAATTTGCAGCCTGTCCAGTCATGTAGCTGCACCGAGGACATGATCTCAGTCCTCTGCTCTTTGAAGTTGCAGGAGGGGAAACTAATGTGTCAGGTAAAGAGGTAGAGTTTTAGGGTATGGTCACACAGCGTGTGGAGTCTGCATTTACATAGGTTTATAGATACGTGTTTTGATCTGTTTCGATATATTTACTATTTTGCCGTAGGCAAACTTAAAACTATCAGATCTCTGTTAAACACTAAAACGTAACTTTTATTATATATAACTCTTAACCTCTATACACACACACTATTTAAAATCCTGATTTCTAACCTGGACAGTCGTCCCTAATCTCATGGACATAGAACAAATAAGGCCCCTTTGTGACACCCCTGCAGCAGGTGACACTTGTAGACAGAGGTGAGAGATCACTGCCCAAGTAGTAGGCTTGGGATCCCTTACTGGAGCTAGTAACTTGCTATAGATATAAGGCTTTCCTATTAATAGGTGGTGCTCCACCAGACTTAATAGAAAAGGAGTTATTCCTTCTTTCAGAAGCAAAAAGGGTTAAATGTTGAGGTTAGAAATCAGGTTTTTAAATAGTGTGTATAGAGGTTAAGAGTTAGATATAATAAAAGTTACGTTTTAGTGTTTAACAGATAGAGAACTGATAGAGTTTAAAGGAGTTGTCTCATTACGAGCTTTCAGCCTGTCAGTGTCCCTGGTAAGTTGAACTGAGGGGCGTGCTTCTTGGTCTGTCTGTTCTGCTCCTCTCCCCCTCCCATCAGCACACAGGCAGCTACGTAACTTCTATACAGGGGGGGAGGGGTTTGCTCTCAGAGTTCACCCTGTGTGTGCCTGCCTAGGTCTGTTGCAGGAGAGGGCTATCTATGAGTGTGAAGTGGTGTGCTAATAGAGCAGAGGGGATGCATGTGTTCCTATATCCCCTGCTTAGCTTACAAGTCTCCACATCTCCAGCAACAACAAGGGCAGTGTTACTATACTCAGGATGTGTCCCTAATACAGGAGAACATAAAGTATTCACATGCCCCCTGATCTGTATAGTATTAGTATAGTCACAGCACCACAGACACATCATGATTATAGTAACAGACAGGGTCACTGCTGTCACATCTATCTGTGTAGAGAGCAGGAGGAAGCAGGCACACACAGGGTTAATCCAGGACACAGACGCCAGAGTCCTCCTCCCCCTCCTTCCACTACAGAAGCATTCTGTGCGGGAGGGGCTCTCTGCTCCGACCTGTCTTCAAGGTGATGAGTCATTCAGACCTGACAGCCAGTAAGATAAGGATCAACAGGTCCGCTACTATAGAGATTTGAGGAGCTGATGTAGTAATACTAACAGGGCTAACTCAAAATCAGTAGGACATTTGTAATGAACATATATTGCAAAGCTGCTTGTTTTTTAAAGATCTTTAAATTAAAACCCAATCATTGTAGCGAGACAACCCCTTTAAGTATGACTATGGCAAAATAGTAAATATAGTGATCAAAAAAGTCACTCTGTTCTCTTGCGAGATTCCCAATTTTTTGGAGATTATGTGACAAGTTTGATCTGTTTCAGACCCTAAACAGACCCAAACACTAACAATGTGCAGTGTGATTTACATTGCTTTCAATGTAAAACATGCATCAGCGTTCAGACGAGCGATCGCCTTTGTGTTTACTCACATCTTTCGGATCCATTCAAAGAATTGATACACCAATTCTTCATCCGTTTGACGCAGCAGAAGCCCTATTTAAAACTATAGTGTGCGTTTCTGCTGCAGCTAAACACGCACCTGCGTGTTGGATGCGATTGACGCAGCATTTTTGGATGTGATTTTCGGATCCAAAATGCCGTGTGAACATACCCCAAGGATCCTTGTGGCCACACTTAAACATTTTGCTTACATAAGACAAATAAACGTTTTTATGAAAATTTACCACATTTATTGGCACAATGAAGGTTTGTACCCCCATTATAGAACACACAGGAGAATTATTGCATTGTACCCTGTAATATTCTGTTATGAAAAAACAAACATCTTTATACAGTAACATCAACCTCTTTTCTGCCACTCCAACAGACAAGGGGCCAAGTAAACAAACCAGTGTTAACCCCCTCAGCACTGGCATAGACTGTTCAGTCATTCCTGCCAAACTGAGGTTCCAGGTTCAGACCTTTCAAAAAGAGGAACTTAAGGACATTTATATTGCTTGGTTATTGCAACAAAACATATATATAGTGCATTGTTCCAACACATTTCTAGGTGTAGAAGCCGCAGCAGCACAACTTAATATGACAGTGTCATAAATGTTAATACTCAAACCCAAAAAATTTTGCTTTCCTGTATATGTTTCTGCAGGAATAGGAGGTTATACCTTGGTGACTCCTGGAATGAGTTGCCTTTGACCATTACAGATAATTATTTTGGAAGTAAAAGGGCATGTAACAAGTGCAATTTGTAATTGTTGCAAAACTACAAATCCCAGCAAGCCATGAATGAACCAGACTGCATGCATGCCTACAGATGTGGCTTTGCAACAGCTAATCAGACCACCCTTTACTATAAGGTGTCAGTATATTGGTTTATACAGTGTAAACCGATCTTTCGCTGACCCTTCCCCAGCCTAATTTATGGCTGAAAATGGCCGTTTTTACCCTACATTTTCCTATGCAATCGCATTGCTATTCTATCAGTAAATAGGATTACAAGGCTTTAGGTGACTGCATTATGTAAAAGGTTTCCAGTTCAGAGTAGGATAATAGGCTCCTCGACTCATTCCGCTCTCACCCTGGGATTCCTTTACTATGTTGTGTGGAGGCCCTGCAGGGCAGATGTCACTTCTACACCCTGAGAAATTGCTAGAGGAGAAGGCAAGGCCGGGAGGAACTCAGGCCTCCACCTACATTCTATGGTGAGAACCACCAACACAGAACAACGCCCATGTGTGAACAACTCCATGTTTCTACAGTGTCACCTATACCATACCAGGCTACACAGTTATTAATAAGTGAAAACCACTATTTTCAAAGGTCTTGTCAGGCATCAATGCCATTCACTACTGTAGCATTTTTTACCTAAAGTTTTGGAAGGGGTGGTTCAAGTAAAGTATTTTACATATATGTATAAAAAGGAAGGTACTCTGTACCTTAGTGATAGAGACTCATGAAATATCACATGTAAATGCTACCTAACCACATCAAGGAGATGGGAACTTCCTCTAGATGTAAACAGCAGAATCCGAGTAGTCGGAATGTGAGAGTCATTAAAGCATTGGATGTAAGCTGTATGGATGCCTCACGGATGGTGCAAGACCAGTTTTATATATTGCACATTAAAAAATGAAAAACGTCACAGTTCGTCCACATTGAAGCAGATCCTGAATCAACAGGATGAAGTAGCAGTGATAGGACTAAGTTTTAACTGGTGCACTGGAGACCTGAGTGGGACAGGAGTCAAGACAGACGTTGGGAAGGAAAAACAAGACCCTTCAAAGTGTTGCCCAAGGTCCATCTCTTCAGCAAAGAATGACACAGTGTCCCTTTTGCACGACATAGAAACTGGAAGGGCGTTTGTTATGGAAGAGAAAATCTCAGTCTCATAGTGAAGAAGTTGACCCATGAAGCTGAAGTTAGGAGAGATAAGGCTGCGGCGTTGCTTGATGTACTCAAAGGCCTCCTCTAGGCGAAATCTCTTGGTCTTCATAAGGTAAGCCATACAGATGGTAGGTGACCTGGAGATTCCAGCCTCACAGTGTACAAGGACCTTCCCTCCTGCCAGTCTCACTGTATCTGCACAAGAGAACATATTGTATAAAGGAAACCGCAACACAACCATTATCAACCTAAAATAATTATGACCATGAAGAACATGGAGGATAATACAATTGTGATCAGACCTTCTCAATATCCCTATCTCACTCAATCAGTGGTCAACAGTAGTCTAAGGGGTCATGGACTATCTAGATTTTCTCCTATATTCCATGCAGTTTGCTCTCCACGGAGAAAGATCCTTATGTGTAGACAGACACAGGGGACATGGGTAAAAGATTGTGGATAGTGTCCAAACATTCATCAAAGCTGAATAGGTCTAATGTAGTAGAAAACAGTCTACCCATTACCTGACCTCAAACAAAGGAAAAGAAAAAAAAAAAAAAAAAAAAAAAAAAATCAAGCTATTTTAGTTTGGCACGGTGCAGTCATGCATTCCAACAGTAGGGAACACCAATGTGGCACCATATTGGACAACCAGTTCTAGAATTCAAGGGAGGACTTCAGTACTCCAGGCAGCACACCTGCATAAACAATGGCTTCTCAGCCAGAGGGGCACACTGTGGTACGGAGATGACCACTAATCACTTTTATTGGCCAGTAGAAAAAAACTATTGTTCTCCCAAGATGACTGATGCTATTGGAGAAGAAATTCCTGTAATTCGAAAGTAAACCCACCCAGAGAATTCCTCAGAAGGGTTAATATGCTTTTAATTAATGGGGCCAACAGCCATAAAAATGTTCAGATCCAGGGAGCAGCTGTCTTTTTGGGCAGGTAGTAAAAACAGACATTCCTCATCTCTTTTCTCCTTAACCGAGAATTGACCCCAAATAGCACCTTGACCTTTATTGCAGGGTCATAAAGTACAGTTGTTCTCCCTAATGGCCTGGTCAGAGTATGGTAGAGTTATTTACCATGTGGCACTTACTGTGAGCACCATGTGCTTATCTTATAGAATGCATATTATCCATCTACCTTCCTCTCAGTAGGATAACATTCAGAATTTTTATTTACTATGCAATTAATTTCTTTTAAGACTCCACAGATCTGCTCAGAATCTTACCTATAAAATCTATGGCCTCCTGAAAGTGACTGCTGATGTCGGTGTTGTGGTTGTCTTCCACCGGAATCCATTTATAATCGTATTTGTCCTTGCTGTAATCAGAGCACTTTCTGGAGACATTGAGTAAGGCGGTGATCCGGAGGTTTGCAAGGAATTCACATTTGGAAGCATGGTAAGCACTGCCAAGATACAGGAATGGAAGGATCTCAACAGGAGTGCCCTAAAAAGAGAGAATACAAAATATGATATTTTAATGTCATCCAGAGGGTCAGAGGACAAGCTGCTAAATATTAAGAAGTCAAAGAGCAAGCCGGTTTCAGAGAAAATGAGTTATACTCTCCCTCGCTATGATAAGACAAAGCAGTTCTAAATATGGAAGGTTACATTGCTGCTCTTGCTTAGTACCCTAGAATTATAAGCCAATGAATCATACAGAGCCCACACAGACCTCCCATCGTCAGACCCACGTCTTCACCCACGTTACTTCCTGCCCTTAGACCCTAGCTTAGGTAAATCGACATGATCAGGGTAGTGCACGTATACAGAATAAAAAGCTATAGACAAAAAAAAAAAAACCTCAAGTAACATTACCAAAGATGGAACGCTTTTGTCGCACCCCTATGATGCTAACTAACCCAACCCTGTGGGTCATACTGCAGGCAGGCGCCCCTCCAAATTACCCAGCATTTTTCATTCACATCAATGGTTTCAACCTAAGCCAACTCAAAACCACATCTCCCAGCATAGATCGATAGCTACAGGATGGAAATTATATTTTTGTATCAGCTAAAAAGCAACAGGTTGCAAGTCACTGATGTAAATTGTAAAACAGACTTTCCATCTAAGAGAACAATGACTTCAAATTCACTTAAAATTTCAATTAATTGGAAATTGAACCTGCAACACCCGACAAGGAAAAATCTAACAAGCTGAAATCAAATACACAACATCAGAGGACACTGATCTCAAGAGCTGACAATCCATTACAGAATAGACATCACCAAGAAGTCATGAAACATTCATTCATCAGCAGCCATCAATAATTCAGCAGTAACCAATCTACAGGAAGAGAGACCGGGATATAGAGTGTCTCGTCTATAGGGGCAGATGAGTCATGGCTGATATGTCTCTTTAAATCATCCCTTCAATGAAGTCTAATTCTGGAGCAGGAAGCCTCAAGGGCTCTTATTGATCTCCGGAAGCATGGCCAAGCTGAACACTACACCACATCCCCAGAGAGGAAAAGCTTCAGTCACAGACAAACACATTAACCCCTGCTTCCTAGTAAAGACTTGTAGAATCTGACCCAACTATAGGTCTTCAATAGGGATTGCCTTACTTGTGTATTGTATGGAATAACCAAACACTATGGTACATATCAAAAATACTGAGCATGTATTCTAGAAGCTTTAGAACTCAAAGGACTAGAAACAGTAATTTGGTATTAATGGGCGTTGGTTAGGGTGCTCTCATACGGTGCGGTTTTGGTGCGTTTTTTTGGATGTGTTTTTTGTGCAACAATGTATAGCATTAATTGCTGTGCCTTCCTGCACAAAAAAACGCATAAAAAACGCACTGTGTGAAAGCACCCTTAAGAAAATCCATCCAAACCACCCTAATGATGGCTGCAGGTCAGGCCATGGTTATCCATTAGGTAACTGGGCAGATCCTAACCATTTGAAGCAGTAAGCTGATTAGAAAAGCATGTCTGCTGCCTAGCTTAACCTGCACCACTCTTGCTCAGAGGCCATTTGGTTGTTAACTGAATGGGTGCTGAGCTGCAATATTCGGGAACTATGCTCTGCAAGTCAGAAAATATAAGTGATCTGCCAATAAGGTCTATGCGGGTCATGATTACCACTTTAGTCATAGCTTTTTACAGCAAATTTTTGGGGGAAAGGGTTCAGACACACCCGTACATGAAGCTCAATAGCTTTGTGTTTCCATGGCATGATGTACCCAAATTATGGGACTTGTCAGGGGTAATGTTCCGCCAACTACCAAACTCCCCATGCCCCTTATACCAATGGCTCAAGTTTTGTATTGCGGCCAATTACAGGTGGAAAGGTATTGTAGCTTGCAGATGGCACACACCAATAGTGAGCCAAATATTCATCTCCTATCAGTAAATATGACTGCAAGGTATTCTGCTCACCTCATCATAGGACGGTTTCTGGAAGGATGACAGCTTCTCACAGAGGAGGCTTCTGTCGCTTTCGTTTTCCTCTGGTGATAAATTTTTCTGATCGATGCAGCATTCCGGATATTCAGTGTGAAACGACTCGTATCCTCCTACAAGACACAATTAAGTTTTCATTGATACAATGTTTCCTCTGGGGAACATCAGAACCGCTACGTCCTGTTCTCAGATCCGGAACACTTACAGCAGGATTTCACTCACAAGGGAGGATCGGTAGATTAGCTGGAGGAGAACATGAAGAAAAATGTTATTATCTGGGGATCTGCTGG
This sequence comes from Phyllomedusa bahiana, assembly GCA_025379985.1. Classification (NCBI taxonomy): domain Eukaryota; kingdom Metazoa; phylum Chordata; class Amphibia; order Anura; family Hylidae; genus Phyllomedusa; species Phyllomedusa bahiana. The sequence continues at coordinate 4,427 of JAODAL010033811.1, read as the reverse complement.
GCGGTGGCAAAACGGAAGGTTATAATTTCCTGTAGGATGGCAAAGTGAGGCCGGGCAGGTTATTCCTGTCACACGACAGACTGGCCATATGTCCTGCACTAATCAGGGCTCAGGGGATAAGTGGCGGCTGGGAGAGGATGTGATTAGCATTTACCTCCTGGACTACAGGAGACAGGAAGGTAAAGCAGGACACAGGGAGGAGATCTCTGGGGTGGGGGTGATTGTAATGCATTGTCTGAGGAATCGCAACATCAATAGACATTAAGCCTTTTCACTAAATGGGATTGTACTGGGGGCACATCACTTTATGGCGCAGGAAAAGCAAATTAGGGCCCTTGTGTTGCTGGATGAATGTAGCGGCCCCACAGCTGGAAGCTATAACATCTCCTATAGATCAGTACAGAGCAAGGCGAGATGCCTACTGCATAATTGATCATTGGTAGGAAAGAATTAGCAAACAGGATATTTAAGACGCCCAAGAGGGAATGACCAGACACAACCAGATGGCCCAAATTCACCTATACAGACAAGGGGAAGTGTCAGGAGATTTCCCCAACTGTAGAGACAGATCATCAAATCTCGATGAACCTCATGTCATAGGTCCTAATGCTCCAGGGTGATGGAGGAAGAGGCACAGACCTAAAAAACCCATCCAGATGCAAATGGTCGTTCATTTCTTTGCTGATGAATGAAAGCTAGTTTTTTGTATTTTTTCATGTTTAATACTGGAAGGTCTGCAGGGTTTTTTTTTTTCTTTTAAATAATCTAATCGTCTCCAGTAGTCACATCAATAGTCCACACCACAAACACCAGTCAGTGGGGGAAGGGATTACATTCAAGGTCTGTGCTCAGCCAGATAAGAACAGGCAGCATCCAGAGCAGACAATCCTATGCTATCAGCCTTACATTTACATCACACTTCAGACATTTACATTCTGGAGGTGACACACAGACCCCCCATGACCTGCAAATAACCTCCTTTTAACAGCTCACATCCTTGCAGAGAGCAGAAGCCTCAGGGGGTCATTACTTTACTGCCCCATTAACAATCTGCAGGGGTCTGACCACCAGTTATGGGGGTGGGAGGGGGTCACAGTACTGGACATGGCAGCTGTCTAATGCTTGAGGTGATTTAATTAACAGACTCCTCTTCCTGTCCCCTCAGCTGCTCAATACAGGATTTCTATTCAGCAGGGAGGGGGCTGTGGAAGTGTATTTCCTGTACAGTCCATAGGAATCAGATCAATATTGGAGGGTCAGTCTGTGCTCCGAATTTACAAACAGATTTGTGCCAGTATAATAGAATGAGGAACACCTGCACTCTAATACCGCTATACTAATTAAAGGGATACCACTAAGATTAACACCATCCTGTATGTAATGAACATTGCTACATGTAACCTGACCTAATAATCTACAAGATAATCACAAGGGGCAGTTACATAAGCAGATGAGTTACAACAGGAAGAACCCTGCCCAGACAAGCAGACATCAATTACATGTCCTGCCTATAAATAGAGATCAACTGGAGATGAGCACCATAATCATTGGAGGCAGGGTAATCAATCACACGATGAAATCATAATCAGGTAGTCCGTCCATACATAACATTGCTGGACTGGCTCCAGAGAGCACAAAACGCCAGGATGCACTGCTTACTGCTGGGGAATATGGATAAAGTCTTCAGAGCTGTATGTGTATCCAGAAGAAGGGGCAGTGCTGGGGAGCCAAGTGAAAAATAGTCCATAGGGGACAATAATACCACAGCAAGGTGTATAGGGTTAAAGAGTCTATGATGTGAGGGTCATGGGGCCAACAGGGACATGAACAGCAGGCAGAGGCGTCCGGGCACTGGGATACTAAATTGTGAAATATAAAAGGATGTGTAAACCCGAGGAACGCAGGATCTGAGTCACTGCTAATGAGAAGATTCAGAGGGTGATCCATGATTAACACATAGAAAGGTCTGTACCTTATACTAATCACCACACCAAGTAATGCAGGATACTGTATACACAGCATGTTATTAGAGTACACAGTGTCTACACAGTATACAGAAGGGTACAGTGTGTGTACAATGTCATATACACACAGTACAAGAATAATAGTATATGAAACTTTAGAGAAATATAAAGTACAGGTGGTATATAAACTGCACAAAACATTATATACGAATATATATATATATATATATATATATATATATATATGGTAGTGGGGTAGGTAGACCAGTTGTGTCCTTACATAATGGCACTTTTCATGTATAGTTTCAGTATAGGCATGTATATACACATCGTACATATACAGTAAGTAGGGTGTATGTCTAGTCAGTGTTATTAGGGGGTCTCTATATACATAGATATGGGGGTAAATATAGTGTGTCAGAGAAAGTATAGAGAGTCTACAAATATACAGCACCAGGCTAGGTAACGGAGGTTTATATATCCATATAAATAGCATCAGATAAGATATAGAGGGTCTGTAAACACAGGATATAAGCACATACAAGATCTGTTATCAGTGTACCTAGTTAGTTTTGTATATACAGATGTATACGGGTATATAATACACAGTATCAGGGTGGGTAGTCAGGTCAAAAGATACATCGATATAAGGGTAGACCATATCCAGTATCAGGGTAGGTAGTCTGAACAGTATATAACATCCAGTATCAGGGTAGTCAGATCAGTATGTAATAGCCAGTATCAGGGTAGGTAGTCGGATCAGTACATAATAACCAGTATTCGGTTAGGTAGTCAGGTTGGTAAATACATAGATATAAGGGTAGACAATATCCAGTATCAGGGTAGGTAGTCGGGTCAGTATATAATATCCGGTAGTAGGGTAGGTAGTTGGGTCAGTATATAATATCCGTTAGTAGGGTGGGTAGTTGGTATATAATAACCAGTATCAGGGTAGGTAGTCGGGTCAGTATATAATATCCGGTAGTAGGGTGGGTAGTTGGTATATAATACAGTATCAGGGTAGGTAGTCGGGTCAGTATATAATATCCAGTAGTAGGGTGGGTAGTTGGTATATAATACAGTATCAGGGTAGGTAGTCGGGTCAGTATACATAAGGTGGATCACACAGTGGGAGGCTGTGTGGGGTCCGCTCACCCTTCAGGAAGCAGACCCGGGGTCCGGCCGGCAGGCTCATCAGGGTGTTGATCACTATATGAGCGGCGCTTTCTTTCTTCAGCTTTTGCCACCTCTGGCTCCGCTCGTCCAGCACCACCACCACGGATACTTGTCCATCCTTCAGCCGGCACCGGGCCGTCTCTTCAGGGACCACGAAGTGCAGAGGCGCCGCTCCCCCCCTCGCCCGGCGCAGGAGGACGGAGTTCAGGTTGACATTGATGGAGCCGCGCACGCTGGATGCGCTGAAGGGCAGGTACGGGCGGCAGTCCAGCACCAGGCACCGGGAGAACTCCTTCCTGAGGAGCCGGTGCAGCCGCCGGCTTTCTATGGAGGTCACCTTCATGTTAGCGCAGAGATCACTGCCGAGCCTCCGCCGTGAGCAGCCCTTTAAATTACACTTCCGCCTCGGGGGTTCCCGGAGCCGCCGCTTATAAGTCATTGGTCCGCCCGCCCGTGACGTCAATGCCCAAATATGGAGAGTGACGCGCTCCCTGCTCCATTCATGGACGCGGCGCTGGCCCCGCCCCGCCGCTCACTACTAGTCTATCCCCAGCTCCGCTAGAGGGAGGTATGAGGCTGCGGGGGAGACGTGGAGGAGGCCTGATTCACCCCAGCCCTGAGAGACGAGAGGAAACCACAGCAGCTCCCCCACACACCTCCGCCACAGAGAAGAGCCATCTGCCCCTACATCATCTACCTCCCTATCTAATGTCAGTCATCCCTCTCTTCCTCACTCTCACCATCCTCCTATCTATCTATCTATCTATCTATCTATCTATCTATCCTCCTATCTATCTATCCATCTATCCTCCTATCTATCTATCCTCCTATCTATCTATCCTCCTATCTTTCTATCCATCTATCCTCCTATCTTTCTATCCATCTATCCTCCTATCTATCTATCTATCTATCCTCCTATCTATCTATCCATCTATCTTTCTTTCTTTCTATCCATCCTCCTATCTATCTTTCTATCCATCCATCTATCTATCCATCCTCCTATCTATCTTTCTATCCATCCATCTATCTATCCATCCTCCTATCCATCTATCTATCCATCCATCTATCTCTCCATCCTCCTATCGATCGATCTTTCTTTCTTTCTATCCATCCTCCTATCTATCCATCTCATATCTATCTATTGAATCTTTATCTATCCATCTTTCTCTAAATCTCCTATCTACCCATCTGTCTGTCCAATGTCGCTCATCTATCTCTCCTTCACTCTCACATCCACCTAGCAGCTATCTAGACCTCTCTCTGCCAGAGGCTTAGTTGTAGGGGGGG
>JAODAL010033810.1:0-45089 GCA_025379985.1 Phyllomedusa bahiana | reverse complement strand
GTATGCTGCAACACCAAAACTTACGCAGCTCACTAGACAACACGCTTCTGAATGCACCAATAATGGGCCACGATGCGCCAAATTTTGATACGAAACATCCATACCATGGCTAAGAAAAAATTTGGCACATAACACTCTATGTGCCAATGGTCGGTGCATTAGTCGGGGAGGTCAGGCATGACGTTTTAAATTGTGATTTCTCACCTCTGTCTACAAGTGTCACCCGCTGCAGAGGGTGTCACAAGGAAACCTTATATGTTTTATGTCCATCAGATTAGGGACGACTGCTCAAGTAGGAGGCTTGGGATCCCTTACTGGAGTTAGTAAATTGCTGTATATGTAATGCTTTCCTGTTAATGGGTGGTGCTCCACCAGACTTGATAATAGAAAAGGAGCTATTCCTTCCTTTAGAAGCAGAAAGGGTTAAATGATGAGGTTAGAGATCAGGTTTTTAAATAGTGTATATAGAGGTTAAGAGTTATACATAATAAAAGTTACGTTTTAGTGTTTTACAGATAGAGAACTGATAGAGTTTAAGTTTGCCTATGGCAAAATAGTAAATATGATGGCCGGTGCATAACACTCTTTTATACATACTGTCGTATTCTGTACTACTCTATATCCATTTAGAACTGGCTTGTCTGCACCTAGGTTCATACATAGTTTTTAACTACCTCTGTAATTCAGCTCTCCAGCCACTTAAATTTGCCTTAAAAGCTATGGCGCTTTCTGAGATTAAAGTCCAGTAATTTATGTAATTGTAAGCTTGTACTAGCTAGGTTTTTTCGGTCTGAACTGTCTGAACAATGTCATGATTTGCATGACTAAAATAATGGAGAGATGAGACCTCATTGCATCTCTAGGTTTTTTATTTCCACATGCTAAGGCTCTGTCCACACAATGTCATAATCCACGAAAATTCCTTTTTGAAAACCAAATTGGACGATGCATTTTTCAATGGTAGAATCCGACAAGAAAATTTTACTCGTCGTGTGAACGTTCCCTTTCAGGCCACAGGAAGTACCTTCATATAGTGGTCTAGATTCAGCATCTGTTCTGTTCCCAATACCTTTACATAGGTACTCTGAAAAGCTTCTCATTGCCATCTTAGAGATATTACCATCTTCAAAGGACTATGATTCCAAATCAAGAACTTGGGGTGGATAATATTGAATGTAGTTCCATCTACTGTAAAGAGATTTATGGGATTTGTAACACCATGGTCCAAGAAATGATACTGTGTCTTCTTTTAGAAAGAAAAGTAAGAATTCATAAAGGCTCAGAATTTCTACAGATTCCTCACCAATGCCCATCAAAGGGTTATTCCCATCCTGAATTGCTGATCTGGAATGGTAAAGAAGCCTAAAATATGCAAATTCCTAAATAAATCTTATTTTCAAAAATGCTTCTTAATCCAGGCTTCAGATCCTCTTTATTGTTTCGCTTGTCACTTAGATTCCTGGCCAAAGCTGCATTCTGCCTTCCTTGATTGCATATTCAAGCCCTTAGGGAGCTTTCACACAGCCCAGTTTTGGTGCAGTTTTAACTGCGCTCCAATTAAACTGCCTTTATTGCCAGTAGGCTTCTTTCAATTGTCTAAATTGCTCAGAAAGATGTTTCAAGTAAGTAATCAATTCCTGTGTGTGAAGTCTTGTGGATTACAATCACACTAATTGATTACTCACTTTCCAGTTTAGATAAGTGAAAGAAGCTTGCTGGTAATAATGGCAATTTAATTGTTAAAACAGTTAAAACTGCACCAAAACTGCGCTGTGTGAAAGCACCCTTACCACTTCCTGCAACCTCCATCTCCAAAATATTTCTTAAAGGGAACCTGTCAGGTGATTCATGTTGCCCTATCTGAGAGCAGGATGTGAAAGAAGATGAGAAGCTGAGCTCCGTGATATATAGATTTATTTGATTTGATGTAGAATTTCTGAGTAAAAAGCAGGGAAAAATCTGTGAAAATAAAACTGAAGGTGCTGCTTAACCAACCGCATAAAATAATTTACATTTTGCTTTGTACACACTCTGATGCAGGGAAAGCTGTCAATTACTGTGTGTGAGTGGAGTAAGCAGGACTCTTACTGTCACTTAAAGGGGTTGTCTCGCTACAAAGAATAGCTTTCAAAATATAGGGAACACTAAATGAAGACATTTTCCAATACATTGCTTTGTTCATCTTTTTTGTTAAGGAGATACAAGTGATTTTATCACCTTCCTGGCTCTATTTGGTTCCCCCAGTGACCAACTTGTTTACTCCTTTTCCCCTGCTGTTTGTTCTATGTGATAGCAGGGAGTGAGGTCATAACACGGGTCACACAGGTCCAGGCAGCCAGAGGCAGAGCTGTGTGTTATCTGAACTTTCAGACAAAAGACTAACTACTACTGTTTACTTTAGATAAATCTCCTGCTAGCAGTTTCAGAGAAGCTTCTGAGCTAATCTAAACTAATTAGCAGACTGAAAACATGGAGTTGAATACATGGAGTGAATGCACAGACCTCCTGTGCTAATTACAGACAGTCTGACCAGGAAGTGACAGGATGCATCTATAAAACTCCGAGGGGAGACAACCCCTTTAAGGAGTCCAGTCTGAATTAATTCTGCTTTTTACTCAGAAATCCTGCTCCAAATCATATAACCCTATATATCCCAGAGCTCAGCTTCTTTCCTTCTATCACATCCTGCTCTCAGATAGGTAGGTATTAACTACTTGACAAGTTCCCTTCAGATCCATTATTCTAGTTCATGCCCTCATCATCTCCCACCTGGATTACTGCAACATTCTTCTATGTTGCCTATTGTCTCAAACTCTTCTGCTCCATCCCCCAATCTACCTCCCCTCTGCTAATCATTTCACAGACAATTGTCCAGAGAACTACGTTTATAATACTATCAATGACATGAAAGTCTGTCCTTACTATTGTCTCTACCATACATTTCTGCCTTAATCTTCCAGTACTACATCTCTTGTAATCTCCAGACCTCACAAGGCCTAATCCTTGCTTTCTTGTTGTTTGCTCCTTATACATCCATGTTCATGATTTCTCCAAAGCTTCCCCTTCATTTTGGAACTCACTACCCCAAAACATCAGACTCTCTACTACCTGCCAAACCTTCAAATACAAGTTAAATACTCACCCCTTCATCAAAACCTACAACTTACAACAACCATGCTGCCACTTTATTACCATATGGTGTCTCGTGAACACACAGCTCTGCCAGAAACTGTAGCTGATCTGCTTGACAGCCTAGGATTTGACCAGACCTTACTAAATGCCAAGGTTTTTTGTAGGACGATTCTGGAGACTATATCTCAATGTAGGAATGAGGCAATTACTTAGAAAATGAAGAAGACCTTCTACAGCTGATATGCACCTAAAGAAATAGATCATTTTGCTCAAACAGTAGTAAAGATGTTGTTCCCCGAAAGAGGGTGTCAGTAATAAACTTAGCCCCAATTTTACCAAGGCCCAGGTTGTGGCAAGATCTACTTTCTTCTACAGATCCAGACTGTCAGGAACTCTCTGTAGAGCGAAAGCAACTTTGCCTTCCTCCTTTTGACTCTCTGAATGAGAAACATATCAAATTCCTTTGCTTAAAAATCAACCTTATTTTATGAGTGCTAACTTCTGCTGATAGAGTAGATTAGCTGCAAGTCCTGGCAGCAGTAGAGCCCAATACTACAGAATGTGTTATTTAGGGATTGTCCCATTGGTCTGTTATCACAGAACCTGCTCTTCACATGCAGCTTCAGACTCCTTCTTTCAGTGCCGGTAGTGGGCTGTTCTACAGCAGTAACTGACACTTCAACTCTGCTACCTCCTATTTGTAACTGTGCCACTTAAACAGACATTAAAAATGAAGAGGGCTTTGAAAAAAATGTCACTATCCAAGCAGGATGTATGGTTATACATATAAGCTTACAGAGCTATATTGAGGTGGAAGCAGCCACAACAAACATGGCGATTATTTTACATTCACACTGCTATCTATGTATTTACATACAAAGATAATGTGTCACTCAGGAGCTATAAGACAGCACTTAGTTCTCTCTGGTCAGGTACTCTAAAAAATTAAAGTTTCTCTCCATAAGAAAGATAAAAGCACGGACTGAGAGGTAGGCTCTCATCCTGCTAATACGACACAGCAGAAAGGTCACCAGAGTGGAGAGGTGGTTGGTAACCAAGGAAATTATAGAGCTGATCTATTTCTTAACAGAAACAAAGTTACAAACAGCAAAGTATTTGGTAATTATATTTATATAAATTTGCCTACATATTAAAAGCTAGAGATGAGAATGGAAAGCTTGAGATGAAGAAGATAATATTTATATATTAGATGTGACAAGATGCCTGATGGTCTATTTAGAATTTGGATTCTGTAAAGAAGATCACTATTATGTATTACTTAAAACGTGAAACAAAAGAAGGAATGCATCAAAGTCTACTTTTTTAAATGGATTTGTGAATGTATTAAAGGGGTATTTCTGTTTCCTTGATTAGCTTTAAACATGTAGGCAAATGTAAATAAAGACTATCACCAAATACATTGCTGTTCTGATTTTGCTTCTCTTCAGGGTTTGGAGTAGGTCTTATCTCCTACTTTTGCAGAAAAGTCTCCATAGTTACTGGCCACCTCTCAATGCTCTTACAGACAGGAGCAGTGATCAGCATGATGATTGACTTCCTGCTCTGTTCTTTATCTTCTCAGTACTTACTGAAAACTTTAACCTTTAGAGCTATTATTATTTATTTTAAAGTGCCGACCATGGAGCTGTACAATTAAGGAGGGTTACATACATAACTTAAAAAGTACAATAGCAACACTAAATGACTAACAACTGCTACAGAGAGAGAGGAACCTGACCACAAAGGCTTACAATCTACAAGGGAGCAGGAAAGAGACAGAAGGTGAGGGGCAGACATGTTTGTGGGATGATGTAGTGGCAGTGGGTTTATTGTAGGTTATAGGCTATCCTGAAGAGAAGAGTTCTCAAGTTGCTTTTTAGGCTATTGAAAGTCTGATGTATTGGGGTAATGAGTTCCAGATAGGACTGTGTAGTCAGTAAACCAAAATTCTGATTCCTCAATTTCCCTGACCAACTCTGACTCCCGACTCCAACCCTGAATCTCAGTTCGACTGCCACTCCCTCATACATGGTGCATGTTTAAGTGATAACTTTACTGTAGTAAAATGGTAACATCAGGCTTTTTATCACCTTATGATACAATAATCAAACTATTTAGGTAGAACAGACACTGACAAGCAAAATGTTTTGAACTTTTTGCTCCATATTTTACCATCCACTACAGCTTTCAACATGAGACTACCTTCATTTTATATACAGTCATCTTACCTATCTTATACATAAATTTGACTTCCAAGTATTCAGCATCTTCTTAGTTCTGCAGATTCTTTCCTGTAACTGCATTGTTACTGTTTTGCTCCTAAAAATCAAAATGTTAATTGTTATTATTTTGTTAGTATTTGGGAAATCCACCTTTGGCTTTCAATACTGCCTGAATCCTTCTGGGCTCTGGATCAGATTCAAGCATGTTTTGACCAAAATCTGATCCCAGGTCTCTTCTATACATTCCCAATGTTGGTGCATACTGGTCAACTCACTTGGATATGAATACAGCTTTTTATTCAACTCTACCCACAAGCATTCGATTGGGTTGAGGTCTGTGGGGGGTCAATGCAGAAACTGTACTTCATTATCATTGAATCATTTCTACACCAAACTCGACGTATGCTTCGACTTGTTATCCTGTTGAAACACTATGTTGTCCTTTTCATACCCAAAGAACTTGTGTATACTTACATATAGCTCAGCATTGAGATCAACATCACTCCTGGTCAAGTATCCAATGTCTTCGGCTGTGAAACAACACCATATCATCAGGTTTCCTCCACTGAACTTGACAGTTTTTTCAATTTCTCGATCCGTTAGCCCAAACCTTCCTAACCCATTTGCATCGATCAGAGCCCGGTCTATTGACTTGCATCTCATCGCTTCAATTCAATGTTTCCAATGTTCCATTTTCGTACTTTTTTGCAAACTCGAGCCAACGCTTCTTATGACAAGATTGAGGTTGAGGGTTTTTCATCTTTTTTGAGCCACCATTTCAGACTTGTGTAATGCATGTCACATGGTGCTTGCATGGACATCTGTGATCTCACTCTTACGAAGCCTAGGAGCCACCTCCACTGCCGTGTCTGTCACACCAGAACTGATAGACCTTTTAATGAGCCAACTTGTTGACTCCGATATTTTGCCTGGAAGTCCACCTCTTAGCTTAATGGATGGACTTCATTTCATATTCTTCCAGCTGTCATGGTCTTACATGATGCAGTTTGCCAATCGTCTTGGCCGAGAGACCGCTATCAATGAGCTGGATGACGCTGCTTCTTTTTTCTTGTAAAATCTTCTTCATGGCTGCTCCTCGTGACCTTAGGCTTGGGAATCAACCTAATAACACACTGAGCTATTAAGGAATGTGAGAACAGGTTGTAATTTGCAGTATACAAGAAGAAAAAGATTGTCCCACCACCAGGAGCAAAACAGTAAAAATGACAAAAATTTGCCAAGATTATTGTCTATAAAATGATGGAAGTCTCACGTTCAAAGCTATAGAGGATGGTGAGATATGGAGCCTCAAAGTCAAAAGTTCAAAACATTGTTATCCTTTTGCTTGTCAGTGCAAAATATATGTATTGTATACAACTTTAGAACACAAAAAACTTCAAGAAATTGTAAATATGCAAAACGCTACAGTAACTGGGAAAAAAAGTAGTTTTCAACAAAAACGTCCTGAATAACATTTGTGGAGTCTATGAATTTGTTCTGAGAAATAGTATCGCATCCATCATATTCTCCTTCATACACGACCTCAAATCTGATCTCCTTATTTCCAGGCTTGAGAATGGCCTCTCTACACTAACTTGGGTTGGTTGGCAAAGCGATGACCACATGGGCAACATCTCTAACAATTTCATGGTATAAAAGAATTGCCACAGGCACAGTCAGTTTTGATGAACGATTGAACTCTTCTACTTCTGTGAAAGCAAGTGAAAATTTTTGCTGACATCTGGTCAGTCTGTTTGCTATGGGAGCGGAATCCTTTCCCCTGCAGTAATTCTTTTCCTACTCCATGTCATCCAAATACTTTTCAGAATTAAACTCCTCATCTGGTAAGGCTGAAGATATGGCAGCAGTAACAGTCGCAAGACCCAATTCATCTTGCTCTTGGCACTACATTTTATTATATATTTTGGGAGTCGAAGTCGGTCCATTTTATAACATCTCCAACTCCACCAAAATGGGCACTGATTCCGACTCTGACTCCACAACTCCGACTCCATAGAGTATGGGGGATTAACAGGAGAAATCTTGGGAGACGGTTGTGTGAGGAGTTGACATGGGGCGAGCATGTGATGATAAGCAATTGCATGAAGGTAGGTATCAGAGCTATGTAGTGTTGTGTACTACAATGTACAAACCTTCTGCAGTCATGTCACTCTATCAGGGTCAGCTATAAATAGCAGAGCTGTTATGCCAATCACTGCTATAGAACCCTCCACAGCCTGAACAGGAAGTGTGATCCCAAAGCTGCCTCTTGCTCTGTGAAACAGCATGGTGAGAAAACCTCTTTAAGTTAGCTTTCTCAGTAACAAAGCTAGATTCAATTGAATTTACAAAAGCCCACTTCATTAGGGCAGAGAGATGCCTTTGGAACAAATGTGACAAACAGTTACTTGAAGCTCTCTGCTATAGTTTTTCCAGCATGATTTAAGATATTTGGATTTAAACTCACGTTAATCTGTTTTTCCCATAGGCCTCGTTCACACGGCTTATTTGTCCGCGGATTGGCGCCGTACTCCGCGCCGGATTTGCGCTGCAGTACGGTGCCAATCCGTCGGAGTAATTACGGTAATCCACTGCTCTCATAGAGAACAGTGGATTCCGTCTCTCCTCCGAGCTCGGCGAATCCGCCGTGGGGGGAGAAAGTGACATGCACATTATTTACGGCGCGTACGCGCCGTAGATAATGACAGTCTATGGGGCCGGGGAGCGGCGCCCCCGCCGTGCTCCGGCCCCGCCCCCGTCCCGCCCCTTATTCACGCCGGATTTGCGAGCGCAATCCGGCTCACAAATCCGCCGTGAATAAGCCGTGTGAACACGGCCTTAGTCCCATTAGCAGCACATGCTTCTCTTTTAATTTATACAGGCAGTCCCCAAGTTACAAACATCCAACTTACATATGACTCATACTTAAAAAACAGAGGGCATGAGTCACACCCTATTTATTTTAGCCCCAGGCGTCTTGGCTTTCCTTGCTACTTTAGCAACGTTGCATGGTATACACTGCAGCCACCTGCACATGTGTCCCCAGACTCTCTTCCTGAAGATGTGACTGGAAGAAAGCAATCCCAGGCCAAATTACTATACCTGTATACCTACATGGTTGCTAGAAAATAATGATATACATTTCAGGATGTAGCGTGCCATGGATTTACTGAAGCTTTAGGGCATGTTTGGATATGATTTTGGATCCGTGTATCCAACATGCAGCTGTGTGTTTGCATCCGTGTTGGATGCAGCAGGATCGCACCCTGTAGTTTATTATATGGCTCCTGCTGCGTCTTTCAGTCCAAGAATTGACATGTCAATTCTTAAATTGGATCCGAAAGACAGATCCAAAGACGCAGGATAACTCGCATCGGCGATCACTCATGTCAAAGCTGATACGTGTTTTACATTGCGAGCAGTGTAAAATCACACTGCTCATTGTTAGATGCGTGTTTGGATCTACATCTAAAAAGCATATGTTCACACGGACCCAACATGCCGTGTGAACGTACCCTTATAAGGGAACTCACATAACCAAGATCTGCGGTACCAATATTATTTAATTATGGGACAGAAAGTGAAATCTTCTGAACAGGGACAGAGACAGCAACAAAAATTATAGGGATTTTAAAAGTAATGAGTAAGTAGTCTCAAATGTGCCCTTGGAGTTGAAAGGCAGAAATCAAGAGACGGGGTGTAAGAGGTATGTGCTGTCATGTACAGTAGCTGTAGAATGGACACCAAAAATCACAACCAGCGAGCCCCAAGAATCAACTCCAATGATGGGCCCCGAGATTCATCTTTGCAAATATTTCACTGCCAATTAATAATACTATTGCCTGATCTACAGTTCTGTTCTGTGGTTCTCATTCTGATTACTGGTTTACCATTCTGTCCCTTGTTCCTGGTGCCAGCTCCTGGCTATGTCTTGCTAGCTCTGTTTGCTAACCCATTTGTAAACTCCACATAAAATTCATATTTTGATTTCACTCAGCCCCACCAGTAAGAAGGTACATCTGATCCTTCTGATGGAAGGTGAGGACTAGGGCATACCTTGTGCTCTCTACCTCAGTTTGGCTTGTATCAGTCAGATTGTGGGTCATAGGGGTTCACTCAGCAGAAACATCGATTTGCAGATGTAAAAAAGAGTACACAAAGAGTGGTGGGTTAATATTGTTTTTTACTTGTATGTCTCATTTTCTCTGGAGAGATGTGTAACTGAGGCCACTCTGATTCTCGTAATTGGCAATCACTTGGAAGTGTAAACTAAGGCTTGTCTGTTGTAAGATGAAACTTCTTATCGTGAATTCCACCAAGTACATATCAGGAATATCAGGGATGTCTCATTTTCCATTGCTGTAACCTTCCTCCCTCATTATTATCACTTGCTGAAAGTATGCAAGGCTCTCATTGTACCAGTAAAATCTATGTTTCATACATAGCAAAGTGCAACACTGAAGAGAACTCAAGGTCTAACAGATGCTTCACCTATCCACATTCTTTTACTCCTAAAGTGAAACTGTGATTTTGAAATGTCAAGGCACATTCTGACCTTAAAATAAAGCACAAAAACAAAGAGATTTAAAGGGGTTTTGCAACAAAGTCAGACGTGGACGTGGGAAGCTTGCAAATTAAATAATAAACATTTTCACCATTCATTATTATTAAAAATTCTGTACCATTATTGTTTTAGCTGCTGCCTTAGTGATCCATAGTGTACAGCTCGTCTCCAGGGGATATGACCAGGGACGAGAGCTCCTCAGTCCTGGCTGTACATGCTCAGATATAACCTCTTCTCTCAGGCAGCTATTGCCAGTCTCTTCCCTGCATAGTGATCACACATACTCACTGCTAAGTGTTCAACTCAAGGTGCTATCATCAAGTGTCAATCAGGTATGTGAATTGAGACATAAAACAACCTACATGTTTGACTTCTGCAGGGTGCTAACCGCTCAGCTACATTGTAACTACTCACAGCTCTTTACGTAAACAGACCTTTCTTTGACTAGAGGATTTGACTGTGAGGATAAGCATGGTGATGTCAGCCTGCAGGTCCCATGATATGCAGTTCAAACAAATCACACACATCCCCTTTTGAGCACACTGAAAGCTGAAGATGGATAAAGCAAGTATGAAATTACTTTATGAAAAACGCCTTTAAGGATTTAGTTTACATAAAGCAAATGACCACACTTGAAGACTAGTTTGCTCTTTTTATTTAAGCAGTTCCAAACATCTGTGCTGATGGAAGTCTTGTTTTTTGGAGTGCCTAAATTTCCTGTAGTGGTATTGGTATTGTTGCAGGATACAAGAATCTGTCTTGTCACTTTATATTATAAAAGTAGAGGTCAGATATGACACTAAACCACTAAACAATGTTTGTTCAATAGCTGGACAGTCTGACCTTATTGGAACATATCTTAAACAGATCAAAGTAAATTATATTAGTTAACCCCTCAGTGCACCATGACGTATCAGTGTGTCATGGCGACACTAAGAGAGTATGGAGCTGGCTCACTCGCAGAGCGGTGGGTGCTGGCTTTTGGATATAGCTGACACCCACTAACAACAGGGATCAAAGCCAGCTCTGATCCCTGCTATTTAACCATTTAGATGCTACAGCAATCGCAGCTACAGTGTCTAAATAAATCAGGAACAATGCTGCAAATAGTTCCTCTCCATGATCGGCACCCCCACAATGAAATTATGGAGGTGCCGAATGATTGTCATGGAGCCAGAAATCTAACAAACACCTAAGCTTTCCCAGCTAAACTAAATAACTACCTAAGTAATTACTCTAAAACTTAACTTTTATTATTTCTGTACTAACTAATATAACCAAACACCTTTAAAATAGCTAGACCGAGCTTACAGTAATATTTTTGTTTCAGATAATATATATGACTGTCAATACTGACTAGTTATCTAGCACTGCTTGCGTCTGTGGTATGTTAGCTCTGACTAGCTAACTAAGATTTGTGTCAGGACTTAAGTGATTATCCAACCATAACTTATCGTAGAGGAAAAAATTGAGAGATTTCCTGGTGAATAGCCACTTCTCTGAACCACCAGTAAAACAATGGCTAGCCTCTCCAGTCAACGGAACTTTCCCATGTGGTAAACGTACCTTTTATATATATATATATATATATATATATATATATATATATATATATATATATATATATATATATATATAATATATATATATATATACACTCACCGGCCACTTTATTAGGTACACCATGCTAGTAACGGGTTGGACCCCCTTTTGCCTTCAGAACTGCCTCAATTCTTCGTGGCATAGATTCCACAAGGTGTTGCAACGATGCTCAATTGGAACCAAGGGGCCCAAAGAGTGCCAAGAAAATATTCCCCACACCATGACACCACCACCACCAGCCTGAACCGTTGATACAAGGCAGGATGGACCCATGCTTTCATGGTGTTGACGCCAAATTCTGACCTACCATCCGAATGTCGCAGCAGAAATCGAGACTCATCAGACCAGGCAACGTTTTTCCAATTATCTACTGTCCAATTTCGATGAGCTTGGGCAAATTGGAGCCTCAGTTTCCTGTTCTTAGCTGAAAGGAGTGGCACCCGGTGTGGTCTTCTGCTGCTGTAGCCCATCTGCCTCAAAGTTCGCCGTACTGTGCGTTCAGAGATGCTCTTCGGCCTACCTTGGTTGTAACGGGTGGCTATTTGAGTCACTGTTGACTTTCTATCAGCTCGAACCAGTCTGCCCATTCTCCTTTGACCTCTGGCATCAACAAGGCATTTCCGCCCACAGGACTGGGCCCGCTCAACTGGATGTTTTTTCTTTTTCGGACCATTCTCTGTAAACCCTAGAGATGGTTGTGCGTGAAAATCCCAGGAGATCAGCAGTTTCTGAAATACTCAGACCAGCCCTTCTGGCACCAACAACCATGCCACGTTCAAAGGCACTCAAATGACCTTTCTTCCCCATACTGATGCTCGGTTTGAACTGCAGGATATTGTCTTGACCATGTCTACATGCCTAAATGCACTGAGTTGCCGCCATGTGATTGGCTGATTAGAAATTAAGTTTTTAACGAGCAGTTGGAAAAGGTGTACCTAATAAAGTGGCCGGTGAGTGTATATATATATATATATATATATATATATATATATATATATATATATATATATATATATATAAATATAAATATATATACATATATATATATATATATATATATATATATATATACATATATATATATATATAGTCAAAAAGGAAATCATTCATGAAAGAGAATACACAATAAGAAAATTCATAAATTGCCAGTTTCACTGCTGTAATTCATGCTGCCCAATGTCCATGCCCCAAGTTATATGTAGGCAAGATAATCCAAAAGCTACTGAGAAGAATATCAAAACTCATAAGCTGCATTAATACACATGCTGACAACCCCCTATCACGTCATATTAAAAACCATCATAATAAGACATGAGACAACCCCTTTAAGGCAAGAAGTAATAGCAGCAGGAACATGACAGCTACAGAAGCCTTTACTAGGTCATAGCAACAACTCTGCTCCCCACGTTCTCGTCGTGGGGGGAAGGAGAGAAAACAAAGGAAAGGGTTAAAGAGCAGTTTTTGGGGCACACTCTGATACCTACTGATTGCAGCAGGTGTCAACTGTAATCTACCAGGTATGGAAAAGGCTCAGCAAGTGAGACGGCTCTGTACCTCCTTACTGACACTATAATGTACTCATATATTTAATGTCAGTATGGGGTTAAGACAAAAGTATAATAAAGATCCTTCAAGATCAAAATCTAACATGGAATGTAACAAAATATGTTATTTGTTCCAAGTCAGCTGGGTAAAATTTAGTGCAAGTATAAACAAAATGTAAAGGTTATAAAAGGCAAATGTGGGCAGAGCAAGAAAGATGTCAGCACGTCAGAATGGAAAACTCAAAGTAAACACCTTAAACATAGAAAATGCAAAACAAATCAAAGCACAATGGTGGAAGCAGGAGTCTGTGCAGAGGTTCTGCCCTCCTCTTGCTGCTGTTTCAGTTTGTCATCCTCCTCCCAACCACCAGGACACGCAACACTGAACAGTGCTGACACCTTGGCCATGGCGCGTTGGAAACTGCTGAAGTGAAAACCAACATCTCTCAGTTCAAGGATTCTGCCCCTGTCAATTAGCAACAAGTGTAATAAATAGCATGTCTATGAACAGGAGGCACAGAACACTCATCCCACACCACTTGATCTGATTTTTGAGGTTTCATGTGCCTAAAAAAGCTTTGCTTTCAATCTGTACACCAGGGGCGTTGCTAGGGTCCTAAAACATCCGGGGCCCGGGCCCTTTGTGTTTTGCTCAGTAGGGCTGGGTTCACACGACATTTTTCACGCCACATTGTGAACTGCGGATGTATTTTTACAGAGAAAAACCTTCTGCTCCTGTCACAAATTTTCAGCATATTCCACATAGAGTGACCCTATATCTATATACCTGCCTCAGCAGTCACTGCACAATGAAAATCACCAATGACAAATTTACTTTTTCAAAACCGCTCACCTCCGTATGACAGTGTAATACCCCTAAATAACAGTCACCATATAATCCACTGATACATGGAGCAAATCTACCGGACAAATGATTGTTACTAAAAAAACTCCTACAAAACCAAGACCCAAAACTATTACTACAAAGGACCAAATAATCCTGCCAGACCCTGACCGAATGCGGCCCCCACATGTGACTATCAGCTGTACACAGGCTCTGATTACATATACCACCGCCATACAGTGACCAGATAGCGGTAGATACTTGTTGTATGTAGGCTCTGCAGAAATATAAGTGATTACACTGCAGTTACATTTAGTGACTCACCGGAGACGTCTTTTCTGATCAGCGTCGTTCACTTTCCCTTTTCTTCTCCATCCGGTTCTCACCTTCATGCTGATTTCTCCCGGCCACGACTCGTCCCTGAGGATTTGGACACAAATATCTTAGAATCCTCACATTTTCAGCAACTCCTTACTTATAGGTATATAAGTCCCCTCAGTTAGGTAGGTATATAAATATAGGGTCACTTAGGCAGGTATATAGATATAGGGTCAATGTCAGGCAGGTATAAAGATATAGGGTCACTCTCAGGCAGGTATATAAATATAGGGGCACTCTCAAGCAGGTATATAGATATAGGGGCACTGAGGCAGGTATATAGGGGCTCAGACAGGAATATAGGGCCACAGGCGGTATAGGAGGCCACAAGCAGTATAGGGGGCCACAGGCAGGTATAGGGGGCCACAGGCAGGTATAGGGGGCCGCAGGCAGTATAGGGGGCCACAGGCAGGTATATGGGGGCCACAGGCAGGTATAGGGGGCCGCAGGCAAGTATATGGGGCCACAGGCAGTATATGGGGCCGCAGGCAGTATATGGGGCCCCAGGCAGGTATAGGGGGCCACAGGCAGGTATAGGGGGCCATAGGCAGGTATAGGGGGCCGCAGGCAGTATATGGGGCCACAGGCAGTATATGGGGCCACAGGCAGGTATATGGGGCCACAGGCAGTATATATGGGGCCACAGGCAGTATAGGGGGCCATAGGCAGTATATAGGGGGCCACAGGCAGGTATAGGGGGCCATAGGCAGGTATATGGGGCCGCAGGCAGTATATATGGGGCCACAGGCAGGTATATGGGGCCACAGGCAGGTATATGGGGCCTCAGGATATATGGGGCCACAGGCAGGTATCTGGGGCCTCAGGCAGGTATAGGGGGCCACAGGCAGTATATAGGGGGCCACAGGCAGTATATAGGGGCACTGAGGCAGTATATAGGGGCACTGAGGCAGGTATATGGGGCCACAGGCAGTATATAGGGCCACAGGCAGTATATAGGGGCACACAGGCAGGTAAACGCTATAAAAATAACAACATTAATACTCACCTTAGTTCCCCCGGCGAGCGCGCTCTGTCCTCTTCAGCCCACGCTCCTCCGGCAGCTCCTCGGGCGCACAGCCTGTGACGCGCTATGCGCCCGAGGACAGGCAGCGGCGTGATGAGGTCATACACATTGCACCGCTGCCAGCTGAGCCGCACGGGGCCGCGGCGGGTCCTCAGTGCAATGAGGACCCGGCGGCCCCGCTGTGTCGGACCCGGAGACGGTCCGACACTGTCTGCGGGGCAGGGAGCGCTCGCTCTCTGCTCCGCAGAAGCCCTCGGCTGTATGTGTGTCCAGCGGACGCACATGTAGCTGCAGGGCAGGTCGGTGCTCCAGGCCCATGGCAGCGGCCTGGAGCCCGGGAGGTTCGGGGCACAGGGGGTTTATTCGGGGCCCGAGCCCCGAATAAAACAGCCTAGCGACGCCCCTGCTGTACACACACTATGAGAAACAGGTGGGAGAAGCCCCCAAACCCAGTTTTCCTACATCCGAAGGTTAAAACAAACTACTTTAGTCCTGGCTTAGCCAAAAAAGAGTGATGATTGTTAGAAGTAAGTTTCTGTCATTTTGGTATATTTTTTGTATGGTGGATTCACTCACCATGTTGTTTCACATAGCTGGAAATAGCAGAGGTTGAGCAACTGAAGAACGAAAAACCAGCTAAAAATTTTCAAGGCTTTATTCAGACATAGTAGATTTCCATAAAATCTCCAGTAGCATCCCCCGCGACAGAAAGAGATAACTGGTTGCAATTAACGCGTTTCGGGTGTAAAGACACTTGAGTAAGTTGTGTCTTTACACCCGAAACGCGTTAATCGCAACCAGTTATCTCTTTCTGTCGTGGGAGATGCTACTGGAGATTTTATGGAAATCTACTATGTCTGAATAAAGCCATGAAAATTTTTTGCCTGTTTTTCGTCCTTCAGTTGCTGTATCAACCTCTGCTATTTCCAGTAATCTACACGCTCTCCAGGCGGGATACGAGCACAGACAACCTGGCGACTGACATCAATGGGTGAGCTGGCATAACGTTGTTTTTGTTTCACCTAGCCACAGGCAGCTTCAGACTCACACTTCCTCATACTTCTTGGTCAGGCTGTGGCTGGTTCTACTGTATAGCAGTGATTAGCACATCAGCTCTGTATTCCCAGGTCTTCTAAATGCACTGACATGACTGCAGGATATGTAATCTATAGTGCACTAGGCTACAGAGCTCACAGTAAACAATCAAAAGTAATTAATCACCTTTTTAGTTAGATATAACACACTCTGATCTCCAGCTACCGGACAGTCTGTAGTAACTTCACCCTCTGCTCTCAGATAAAAAAAAGAGCAGAGAGAGAAGGAGAGAGAAGCATGGTAACCAGAGAAACCTGTGTTCACTCAGAGTAGATAAAATCTTTCTTATCTTCTGACCAGGGAAACATCAAAAGAGAAATACATTTAGTAAAAGTCTTTATTTTACGGTTCTCTACATATTAAAAGTTAATCTTTGTAGTGAGAAAACCCCATTAAGTTCTAGCTAGCTTAGGTAGTACCAAGTCAAATGAACCCTAGCTCAGAAAGATAGCCATCCAAGCGCATGACATTTAGAAGGTGTTCCAAGTCTTCACTACAAGAAAGCCCTGCTACCATCAGATGATTTGTCTAACTTGTTGTTCAGTTGCAACTTGTTAAGCACTACTACAGAATCTACTTCCAATCCACACTGAGGGGACATCATAGTCCATATAGTTGCCTCCACAAAGGAGTGAATCTTTTCTGTAGTTAGGAGAGCTGAACAAGGGTTCTCTTGCATTACTGGTGGCCTTGTGCACTTCTGGAAGGAGTCGATGCTAAGTGGTTTCAATGCCACAAACTGTCTGTTCTACTTCCTGTAATACGGAACGATAACACCAAAACAATGATTAACTCAGTACTTAGTTTATTGCCAAGAGAACCAACCTGAGAAGGTTCTTCATTCAGTGAAGCGATAATTATTATTATAATACAGTTGAAACCAGGAGTTTACATACACTATGTAAAATGACACATATGCATGGTTTTCTCACTATCTGACACGAAATCAGATTAAACCGTACCCATTTTAGGTAAATTACCAAAATTATTTCTATTTGCCAAATGCCAGAAGAATGAGAGAGAGAATTTTTAAGGCATTTTTATTACTTTCTGCAAAGTTAAAAGTTTATTTACGTTTCATTAGTATTTGGTATTCTTGTCCTTAAACTTTATGACTTGGGTCAAATGTTTTGCATATCCTTCCACAAGCTTCTCACAATAGTTGGTAGGAATTATGGTCCATTCCTCCTGACAGATCTGGTGTAACTGAGCCATGTTTGTAGGTTACCTTGCTCGCATCTGCCTTTTCAGCTTTGCCCATAAATTTTCAATAGGATTGAGAGCAGGGTTTTGTGAAGGCCACTCCAAAACATTGACTTGGTTATCCTTAAAGGGGTTTTTCCACCATGTAATGTTGACGTGGGAACCTCCAAAATGGGTATTTAATCACTTTTCTAAATATATGTGATTACAAAAAGTGAAAACTCTGAGAGCTACAGCATTTCTCAATCCCCCTTAGTTACCTTAATGCTTTCCCTAGTCACGACCCAGGAGCTGACAGGCTGCGCTTGCGTGAAACACTTCTTATCTGATGACAGGCAAAATGAATGAGCTTTTAAGGCACCGGGTAGACAGTGCAGTCTGAGGCTGTCTTGCTAAATTGAAAATCCACTCTTGTACTGTTTATTATTTCACTTAAAGGGGATTTGCCAAGACGCACTTACCTAGCTCCTGTCAGCATGATTTGTATACATCCTGCCTTTGTGCTGTGTCATGAAGCTGCAGGGCTGAGAGGGAGGGGGCGAATGAGGAGTGAAGAATCCAAGGGAGCATCTCAAAACTTAAGTAAAATAATAGTTTTGAGATGCTCCCTTGGATTCTTCACTCCTCACTGCCCCCACCCTCTCTCCCCTGCAGCTGCATGACTCAGCGTGATTTGTATACATCCTGCTCTGGTGCTGACAGCAGCTAGGTAAGTGCCGTCTTGGCAAATCCCCTTTAAGCCACTTTGTAACTAGTTTGGCAGTATGCTTTGAGTCATTGTCCATTTGGAAGACCCATTTCCGCCCAAGCTTTAACTTCATTGCTGATATCTTGAAATGTTGCTTCAGTATTGCCACGTAATCTTCTTTCCTCATGATGCCATCTTTTTTGTGAAGTGCACCAGTCCCTCCTGCAGCAAAACAGCCCAATAACATGATGCTGCCACCCCTGTGTTTCACAGTTTGTATGGTGTTCTTAGGCTTCAAAGCTTCTCCCTTTTTCCTCCAAATGTAATGATGGTCATTATGGCCAAACAGTTAAATTTTAGTTTTGTCAGAACACATGTCTCCAAAAATGTAGGTTTTTGTTTCTGTGTCCATTTGCAAACATTAATCTGGCTTGTATATGTTTATTTTAGAGTAATGGCTTCTTCCTAGCAGAGTGGCCTTTCAACTCATGTTGATACAGTACTCTTTTCACTGTGGATAATGACAAAATCTTCCGCCAGCATCTTCACAAGGTCTTTTGCTTTTGTTCTTTGGTTAATATGCACATAACGGACCAAAGTACATTCATCTCTGAGACACAGAACCTGTCTCCTTCCTGAGTGGTATGATGGCTGAACATTCTCATCTGGTTTGTACTTGCGTATGATTTTTGAGTGAGGCACCTTCAGGTATCTGTAAATTGCAAGGATGATCCATACTTGTGAAAGTCCACAATTTTCTTACTGATATCTTGACTGATTTCTTTAGACTTTCCCATGATGTTACACACAGACGCAGTGTGTTTCTGTGAGGAATAACATGCATACGTGTCTTTTTATATAGTGTGTGTAAACTTCTGGTTTATACTGTACATAGACATATGAGAGCTTATTTTCTGTGGACAAAATCTTCTTTGTCATGGTTCCATTAGCCAAATCATTTGATTTACTGGGAAACCGCAAAAAATTTGGGGTGGAATGTGAAAAAATTGCAAAATTTTTGAGGGGGTTTTGTTTTTATTTTGTTCACTATTTGGTATAAATGCTGTGTTATCTGTATTTTTCAGGTTGGTACAATACCAAATATGTAGGGTTTTCGTTGAGCTTTAGTACTCTTAAAAAATGAAAACTTTCTTTGTTTTTTTTGTTTTTCGCAATTTTGTTTTTGGGACTATTCTTTCTTGTATGGTGTTTACCATACAGGATAAATGATTGTCACGGGGCTCGGCGGCGCGGCTGTCCCCCTACACTTATGGGGTCCGGCGTGTGTGCCGCTGCTGCCCGCAGCCCGTGTCCTTCTCTCCCTGCCCAGGAAACCCCGTACTTACCAGTCCCCGCTCCTGTGTCCGGCTCTAACAACCGCCGCGCGTGTACCCGCTGCTTAGGGCGCGTGCGCGACGGCTGGTCAGGATTTAAAGGGCCAGTGTCCCAGTAATTGGTTATTGCTGGGCGCTGGTCCTATTTAAGGAATACGCCCCCAACACTTCCTGCCAGTTCGTTGGTGTGCGTTAGTAAGTCTTGAGAGTGTTCTAGTCCTGTCTGATTATCCGTGTACCAGTCCGTTCCGCTACGTTTCCTGACCTTGCCTGTTTGCCGGCTGCCCTGACCTCTGCCTGTCTCTGACCACGAACCTCTGCCACCTGCCCTGACCTCCTGCCTGTCCCCGACTACATCTCTGGATTCCGATTCTGTACCACGCAATACCCCGGCCGCCATCGCAAGCAAGTCACGTCAGGGGTAGCGACCTGGTAGCCTCACGCCGCAGCAAGTCCATCCCGCTTTGCGGCGGGCTCTGGTGAAAACTGGGGGCTACTTAGACTCCGCTCCCTGGCGTGGCTTAACTATCATCGCTTGCGGTGGTCCAGCGAATCCACCTCCACATTACAAAGATATTATATTTTAAAAGATCAGACTTTTACAGACATGACAATATCAATTATATGTAACTTTTTTGTTTTTTTTATTTGTAAAATGGCAAAAAGGGGGTATTTTGAACTTCGAAGTTGATTCCTGGTGTCCAGCAGTGGATGTGATTGTTGGGGTCCACTCAAAAGCTACTGTACATGACTTTATATACTGCACATGACTCATGCTTTCTGTGTCCTTTTCTCCTTGCTTTTCTCCTTGAAAAACTTGCCATGGGGCCCATCGAGGGTTTCCCCTACTCCCCTGTGGGCCAGTCCAAGCCTGCATTACATTATAGTGTTTGGCAGCCAGGTTAGAACAGGTGATGGAGGAGATTAAGGACAGTGAGCGCTGTAGAGCAGGGGTCCCCAACCGCCAGGCCGAGGACCGGTGCCGGGCCTTAGCGCATCCCCTGCCGGTCCGCTGCCCTGGGCTAACATGATGCCGGCCGCCCGCTGACTTTAGTCCAGGCGGTCGGCATCTGCTCTGCACAGCCGCTGTACTCCGGCCGCGCAGGGATAGAAGCTGCACAGAGCGTGCGGCTGCATCGTAGAGAAAGCAGGGGTGGTGCATTACCGCCCCTACTTTCCCTATTGCTGTAGATGCGGCGCTCACTGAGGCGCAGCTATGTATCACTACTGGGGCAGCTATGTATCACTATCACTACTGGGGGCAGCTATGTATCACTACTGGGGCAGCTATGTATCACTACTGGGGGCAGCTATGTATCACTACTGGGGGCAGCTATGTATCACTACTGGGGGCAGCTATGTATCACTACTGGGGGCAGCTATGTATCACTACTGGGGCAGCTATGTATCACTATCACTACTGGGGGCAGCTATGTATCACTATCACTACTGGGGGCAGCTATGTATCACTATCACTACTGGGGGCAGCTATGTATCACTACTGGGGGCAGCTATGTATCACTATCACTACTGGGGGCAGCTATGTATCACTATTAGTGTTGAGCGATTATTATCGACAAAGTTGAAATTTAGGTTAAAATCTGCGCATAATCTATTAATATCGCGCCATTTTCAGCGCTTCCTGTCATTTAGCGCTGTACAGCCGCGGGGAGGGGGGGGGGAGGGGTCCAGGGGGCTGCGGGCGAACACAGACAGACAGGCTGGCAGGCAGGCTTTTGAAAGGAGAGTGGATATTTTGCAGCCCAGACTGTGATTTGACCCTGCATTGCAATGGGTTTTGATTAACAGTTTTTGGTGAAATATAACTTGTATGTTGTGCAGCCTGTACTTATATTAGGATACAGATCTTTTCTAGTAACTGCAGGTGTATTTGATTTCATTTAAAACAGGTGTTTTTTTTACTTTGGTGCGGCCCAGTTTTGTTCATAGAGGCACCTTGCACTTAAATTTGAACACAGAAATTTTGTAGTCACCGCGGGTGTATTTATAGGTGCAAAAACCACATTTTATTATCCGTACACAATTTAATTACGTGTTTTTTCACTTTGGCGCAGTCCAGCTTTGTTCATAGAGCCACCTTGCACTTAAATTTGAATACAGCAATTTTGTAGTCACCGCAGGTGTATTGATAGGTGCAAAAAAATGCCTTTTATTATCCGTACACAATTTAATTACGTGTTTTTTCACTTTGGCGCAGTCCAGCTTTGTTCATAGAGCCACCTTGCACTTAAATTTGAATACAGCAATTTTGTCGTCACAACAGGTGTATTGATAGGTGCAAAAACCACGTTTTATTATCCGTACACAATTTAATTACATGTTTTTCACTTTGGCGCAGTCCAGCTTTGTTCATAGAGCCACCTTGCACTTAAATTTGAATACAGCAATTTTGTAGTCACCGCAGGTGTATTGATAGGTGCAAAAAACGCCTTTTATTATCCGTACACAATTTAATTACGTGTTTTTCACTTTGCCGCAGTCCAGCTTTGTTCATAGAGCCACCTTGCACTTAAATTTGAATACAGCAATTTTGTAGTCACCACAGGTGTATTGATAGGTGCAAAAACCACGTTTTATTATCCGTACACAATTTAATTACGTGTTTTTCACTTTGGCGCAGTCCAGCTTTGTTCATAGAGCCACCTTGCACTTAAATTTGAATACTGCAATTTTGTAGTCACTGCAGGTGTATTGAAAGGTGCAAAAAACACCTTTTATTATCCGCACACAATTTAAATACGTGTTTT
The DNA here is from genome assembly GCA_025379985.1 of Phyllomedusa bahiana. NCBI lineage: Eukaryota > Metazoa > Chordata > Amphibia > Anura > Hylidae > Phyllomedusa > Phyllomedusa bahiana. The sequence goes on along the minus strand of JAODAL010033810.1, from coordinate 22,691 downwards.
TCACTTTGGCGCAGTCCAGCTTTGTTCATAGAGCCACCTTGCACTTAAATTTGAATACAGCAATTTTGTAGTCACCGCAGGTGTATTGATAGGTGCAAAAACCACTTTTTATTATCCGTACTCAATTTAATTACGTATTTTTCACTTTGGTGCAGTCCAGCTTTGTTCATAGAGCCACCTTGCACTTAAATTTGAATACAGCAATTTTGTAGTCACCGCAGGTGTATTGATAGGTGCAAAAAACGCCTTTTATTATCCGTACACAATTTAATTACGTGTTTTTCACTTTGGCGCAGTCCAGCTTTGTTCATAGAGCCACCTTGCACTTAAAATTTTAATACAGCAGTTTTGTAGTCATCGCAGGTGTATTGATAGGTGCAAAAACCACTTTTTATTATCCGTACACAATTTAATTACGTGTTTTTCACTTTGGCGCAGTCCAGCTTTGTTCATAGAGCCACCTTGCACTTAAATTTGAATACAGCAATTTTGTAGTCACCGCAGGTGTATCTATAGGTGCAAAAAATGCCTTTTATTATCCGTAAACAATTTAATTACGTGTTTTTCACTTTGGCGCAGTCCAGCGTTGTTCATAGAGCCACCTTGCACTTAAATTTGAATACAGCAATTTTGTAGTCATCACAGGTGTATTTATAGGTGCAAAAACCACGTTTTATTATCAATACACAATTTAATTACGTGTTTTTCACTTTGGCACAGTCCAGCTTTGTTCATAGAGCCACCTTGCACTTAAATTTGAATACAACAATTTTGTAGTCACCGCAGGTGTATTTATAGGTGCAAAAACCACGTTTTATTATCCATACACAATTTAATTACGTGTTTTTCACTTTGGCGCAGTTCAGCTTTGTTCATAGAGTCACCTTGCTCTTAAATTTGAATACAGCAATTTTGTAGTCACCGCAGGTGTAGTGATAGCTGCAAAAACCACGTTTTATTATCCGTGCACAATTTAATTACGTGTTTTTCACTTTGGCGCAGTCCAGCTTTGTTCATAGAGCCACCTTGCACTTAAATTTGAATACAGCAATTTTGTAGTCACCGCAGGTGTATTGATAGGTGCAAAAAAACACCTTTTATTATCCGTACACAATTTAATTACGTGTTTTTCACTTTGGCGCAGTCCAGCTTTGTTCATAGAGCCACCTTGCACTTAAATTTGAATACAGCAATTTTGTAGTCACCGCAGGTGTATTGATAGGTGCAAAAACCACCGTTTGTTATCCAAATAGTTTTTAAATAGCTGTATTGCACGTGGTGCGGCCCTAGTTTTTTCAAATAGCCACGTTGCACGACAATTCTGATAGAAAAATTTTCTAGCAACTGTTCTCGTTTGTCATTGCTGCAAAAAACACAATTTCTCATCCGTGTAACTTCTGAATAGTTTTATTGGGCTCGTTGAATCTCAGTTTGGCGCAGATAGCGCACTTGTATGATATTTTGTTGAAAACTATCAATTCCTAGTCCTACTGGGCATTTGTAAATCCCTGGGATTGAAGGAAGAACACTGTTGATTTTGTCTTACGGTTCTTCCACCAGACCGCATTTCACAGGTATTCGCAAGAAACATTTCAGTTTCTAATCCTAGTTGGCTGTAGGAAATTAGAGGGATTTAAGAATAGCTGTGATTTGCCATCTTTTAATAAGAGACTTTCCAAAACTCTTCTATACCTTCTCAAATTTTTATCTTTCTGAACATGGAGCGAAATGCAGGTGGTAAGCGAGCAAAGAAGGGGTAGGACATGGAGGTAGAGGTACGAGAGAAGGTGCTCCTTCCAGTGCTGGCGACAACACGCAAGCCAGTGGATCGTCGGTTGCAGGACCGTCAGGCCTGTCATCGCTGGGTCAGGGCCCTGTGAATCTCAGTAACGAACAGCGTCGCCAATCTGTTCTTCAGTGGTTAATGCAACCTGCATCCAGCAGTCTTACCTCCTCGTCCTCCCAGTCACGGCCACAAATGTTGTCATCAGCATCATCAGCATCCGTCCAACATGAAGCGAAGGCAGCCCAAATGTCAAGGATCATGTTTTGAAGTTTTGGGGGCATTTTGCTGTTAAATGCAGCTATACTACAGGTCCTATTATAAAAAATGTGGTTTCTAACAGACATTTGTTCTTCACAATTGTCAAAAGTGGCTCAAGGGTCATGTTTTGAATTTTTGGGGGCATTTTGCTGTGAAATGCAGCTAGACTACAGGTCCTACTGTAAAAAATGTTGTTTCTAACAGACATTTGTTCTTCACAATTCTCAAAAGTGGCTCAAGGGTGATGGTGCTGTCAAAAACAGGAATAGGTAGGACACTGTTAATGGACACATATTACAAAATGACTTATTTTTCCAATATCTTTAAAATAGCTAGCAATTCCTGTAGTGAGACAAACCATTTAATACAATTAAAAAAAGAGAAACAAAGACGTGGTGGGATTCCATCCTATTTTAAAAATGTGTTTTCTAGAATTAAACTACTAAAAAACTTGCATGTACAAAATAGCTGATACAAATATTCCTCTGAATTGTACAAGGGAGGTACAGGAAGACTTGAACAGATGTAGGTTACCCAGGACAGGTATAGTCAATGTCCAGTTCAACTAAAATGGTGGTTAAAAGACTCCTTTTTCTGGCACTTTTTTAATCTGTGGGTCAGACAGGTTTAATGGTCATACTGCGGTCCAGTACAGGTATAGTCAATGTCCAGTTCAACTAAAATGGTGGTTGAAAGACTCCTTTTTCCGGCACTTTTTAATCTGGGGGTCATGCAGGTTTGGGGCTCATGCTGTGGCCCAGGACAGGGATAGTCTATGTCCAGTTCAACTAAAATGGTGGTTGAAAGACTCCTTTTTCCGGCACTTTTTAATCTGGGGGTCAGACAGGTTTAATGGTCATACTGCAGTCCAGGACAGATATAGTCAATGTCCAGTTCAACTAAAATGGTGGTTCAAAGACTCCTTTTTCCGGCACTTTTTAATCTGGGGGTCATGCAGGTTTGGGGCTCATGCTGTGGCCCAGGACAGGGATAGTCTATGTCCAGTTCAACTAAAATGGTGGTTCAAAGACTCCTTTTCCCAGCACTTTTTAATCTGTGGGTCAGACAGGTTTAATGGTCATACTGCGGTACAGGACAGATATAGTTAATGTCCAGTTCAACTAAAATGGTGGTTAAAAGACTCCTATTTCCGGCACTTTTTTAATCTGGGGGTCATGCAGGTTTGGGGCTCATGCTGTGGCCCAGGACAGGGATAGTCTATGTCCAGTGAAACTAAAATGGTGGTTGAAAGACTCCTTTTTCCGGCACTTTTTAATCTGGGGTCATGCAGGTTTGGGGCTCATGCTGCGTTCCAGGACAGGGATATTCAATGTCCAGTTCAAGTAAAATGATGGTTCAAATCATACTGCCTTCTGGCACTTTTTAATTTGTGGGTCATGCAGGTTTAAGGGTCATGCTGTGGTACAAGACAGGGATAGTGAATGGTCTGTGATTTTCTTTCTGTGGCTTTTATAACCTAAGTGTGTTGCCTAAGATGTAGCACGTATCCATTTGACTGTTGTGGATGTTAATTCCAGCTTCTCCAGCCCTGTTTGGGTGTAAGAATGAAAGTGTTGTTCCTCTCCCATAGACTTTAATGGTCATCGGCGATAATCTATTATCGACTATCGGAAATCGTCTTGATAATTACACTTTCACCAGCTTCAAAAGCAATCTGAAAACCCATTTCTTCAGGCTTGCCTATAACCTACACTAACCTTGCTGTCACTACTTCCTCCACAAACATGTCTGCCCCTCACCTCCTGTCTCTTTCCCCCTCCTTGTAGATTGTAGCCCTCGCGGGTAGGGTCCTCTCTCCCTCTGTCGTGCCAATTGTCATTATTCACTTATCAATGTACTCGTTTGACTTATGTTATGTATGTAACCTCCTCGAATGTACAGCGCCCTGGAATCAATGGTGCTTTAAAATAAATAATAATAATAATAATTGCCGATATCGACTATCGACCCGATGACGAAAGTCAATGTAATCGCTCATCACTTATCACTATCACTACAGGGGCAGCTATGTATCACTACTGGGGCAGCTAGCTATGTATCACTATCACTACTGGGGGCAGCTATGTATCACTATCACTACTGGGGGCAGCTATGTATCACTATCACTACTGGGGGCAGCTATGTATCACTACTGGGGCAGCTATGTATCATTATCACTACTGGGGCAGCTATGTATCATTATCACTACTGGGGGCAGCTATGTATCATTATCACTACAGGGGCAGCTATGTATCATTATCACTACTGGGGCAGCTATGTATCACTATCACTACTGGGGCAGCTATGTATCACTATCACTACTGGGGGCAGCTATGTATCACTATCACTACTGGGGGCAGCTATGTATCACTATCACTACTGGGGGCAGCTATGTATCACTATCACTACTGGGGCAGCTATGTATCACTATCACTACTGGGGCAGCTATGTATCACTATCACTACTGGGGGCAGCTATGTATCATTATCACTACAGGGGCAGCTATGTATCACTACTGGGGGCAGCTATGTATCATTATCACTACAGGGGCAGCTATGTATCATTATCACTACTGGGGGCAGCTATGTATCACTATCACTACTGGGGGCAGCTATGTATCACTATCACTACTGGGGGGCTATATTTATTTATTATTACAGGGGGCATATATCTCTATAATGACAGAGCTGATTACATATGTATATTATATACATGTATAATGCTGACCCACAGAGCTGATCAATATTACTGCAGACTGATTGTCAGCTCTGTGGGTCACTATTATATTAATAATGCTGACCCACAGAGCTGATAATCAGTCTGCAGTTATAAAATACTGGTTACCCCATACGATACCCCTAAATGACACAGTATACACTTTATTGGGTTTTTTTTGTGTGTGTGATTCTAAACATCCAACCCCATCCATAACCCTGCCCCTAATAACTCACCCCCAATAACCGCGCCCCCCACTGGGCCGTGGAAAAATTGTCGTGCATCAAACCGGTCCCTGGTAGAAAAAAGGTTGGGGACCGCTGCTGTAGAGTGTCTATGAGTTGCTGAGTGTTAATGGTGCATAGATTTCTCTATGCGTGACAGGCAGGTGTTTACAAAGAAGGCTGAGAATTAGTGATAGCAAAAAGGATAAGGTTGTGATCAGGGTGCTCAAGAGGAGAGTAAGTATAGTTAGAAACTGAGCAGAGCTGAAAGAGGACCAGATCAAGCCTGGGAGAATCTATGAGTTCAGAGAGGCCAAATGAAGAGGTTAGAGAAAGAAACTGAGGCAGAAGGAGAGATCAATGAGGATGTTGAAATCACCCATGATTAGTGTTGAGCAAACAGTAAAAAGTTCTAGTTTGATTAGAACCTCGAACTTTTGTGAGTTGGTTCGAAGTTCTATTTGAACTCGAACTTCAAACCCCATTAAAGTCTACGGGAAAAGATGTTCGGGTTAATTTTTTATACCTAAACAGGTGAGGAGAAGCTGTAATTACCATCCATAACAGTAAACTGGATATATGGAACAACTCAGTGAAGAAAATTTGGCTCTAAGAGTGACAGAAAAAAAGTGAGAGGCTAAAATACTTAATTTCTTTCAATGGCTAACTGAAAAGATGAGGATAGCTTGCAAGCAGGGGTGTAGCTATAGGAGTTGCAGTGGTAGCAGCTGCTACGGGGCCCTGCATCCTGAGGTGGTCCAAAAGGCCCTTTGACACATAGGAGATTTGGAGAAGGTGTGTTATACAATTACTGGACCCCCAAAACTTCATAAACAGAACTTTTGGGCACTGAGTATGATTTAACAAATCCAAGCACTCTGTATAATATATATCCATGTATATGAAAGTGAGGCATTATGTGAGCCTATAAATGTCGCCAAATACCAGCTTCTGGGTGTGGGAAAGATGCAGCCAGCAATACCATACTCCCTAACTATTGATGTCTATGAAGAGGAAAATGCTATGTAACTAAGAGCAGTCTGTACAGTACAGAGAGTGAGCTAAATATGGCGTTCATAAGGCAATACAGTAAAATATATATAACATAGTCATGTGATTTTAGCAGCCAATGAGAGCCCTACAGCTCAGCAATGACGTTTTGACACTTCTCTGTGCTCTGCCCTGATTGTATGGCCGCCAAAATGGCAGAAAGCCGCTGAAAACTAAACTGGAAAACTAGAACTTTACTCGAACAAACAGTAAAATGTTCGTTTCGAGTTCTAAAAATTCAAGAAGTTCCACTAGAACATAACTTTTCTAGAACAGTTCGATCAACACTACTCAAGATGAGAGTGGATATTTCACTAGAGAGGAAATGAGGAAGCCAGGCAGCAAAATGATTGAAAAAGTGGGAGGGTGAGCAACAAGGTTGGTATTCAACAGCTACTCATAGAAAATATCCATAAGAGTTTTAGGGTGTGGGCCTCAAAAGACGGGAAAGTGGGTGAGGGTACAGGAGGAATGACCTGGTAAGTGCAGTGTGGAGAAAGAAGTATGCCATCTTCACCACCTTGCCTGTTCTCACGTTTGGGGGTGTGAGTAAAGTGTTGGCCACCATAAGTGAGAGCAGCAGGGGAAGCAGTGTCAGATTGTTGGAACTATGTTACTTTGATAGCATGAAGGTTAAGGGGGTTTGAGAGGAATAGATCATAAAAAGCAATGAGTTTGCTACAGGTAGATCGAAAGTTTCACAGTGCACATTTAAAACAGGGCAAGAAAGGACATATAATAAATGTGTAAAGCAGGGTGAGGTAGCTGGTGAAGGTTGCCGGTTCACAGGTGTAATGCAGGTGGATTACCCCTAGGCAGTTGGTTGTGTGTGGATATCAGGCCTACTGGGGTGGAGTTGCTGGGAGGTGAAGTCTCTTCTCTTTCCAGTCTCCTTGGACAGTTCCCCAGACTGTTCTATTTCTCTTCACTTCTTCACTTTCCTGTCTACCTTTCCCTTGCTTTTTCTTTTTTCTCTCTTCCTCCTGTGAGAAACCAGGCAGATGTTAGCCCTGCAGCCTGCTCTCCTCACTTCTGTATGAGATAGGGTTTAGAGAGAGAAGGTTAAGTCTGGGCTTAGAGAGATATCCCCTACAGCGAGAAGCAGGAGAGTAAAAAAAAAAAACACAACAGATGGTTTAGTGATTTACACGATTAGAAGGCCATGTTAGAACTTGTAAGTCTTAGTAATGCTCTTCCAACCAATATTAGCCATATCACATGTAACATTGTCTTTCTGGCAGATCCGATTCACCACAGAAAAGACAATCCGCATGTATGTGCATACATTATCTTAAAGGTTAGATTCATACCCAAATCAGCTGCGAGTGCCTTCCACATGGTTTGCAGGTGCAGAGAATCCCATGAAAACATTCCCCACGTAATATCACTGCCACCACCAGATTGTGTTCTCTAAGCAGCTGTTCTAGGGTCTTTAAAAAAAATAATAAAATTATCGTAGTCAGCTCACCTAGTCAGTATGCTGCTGCAGGGGAACGCCCGGATTAGATTGAAGCAAGATCTTCAACAAGAAAACAAGCACTAGTAGAGAAGGTATCCAGCGTATATTCACTGCAGTTCCAGGTAAAACATTCCAAGCTTTATTGTAGATAGATTAAAACTTTACATGGATGACAAAAACAACCGCATCTGGGCCGACGCGTTTCGGAGTGTCTACTCCTTATTCATGGCATGGCATGGCATGAATAAGGAGTAGACACTCCGAAACGCGTCGGCCCAGATGTGGTTGTTTTTGTCATCCATGTAAAGTTTTAATCTATCTACAATAAAGCTTGGAATGTTTTACCTGGAACTGCAGTGAATATACGCTGGATACCTTCTCTACTAGTTCTAGGGTCTTTGTTCTCTAAAGTTACTCACCTGACACACCAACATCCATCTGTTTTATAAAGCAGAACACATGACTCAATGAAGAATGCAGCCCTTTGCTAATAATCAGTAGTCCAGTTCTGTTAGTGGTGTGATAATGGAAGCCCTTTCTCCCAATGCGACTTCATTAGCAGAGGTGCAGTGACTATCTGTCTGCTTTGGAACCATTTGCTGTAGGGTTCTCTGAACTGTTGTTTTACAGACACATTTGGTAGCCCCCTGGTTTGGCTCACTTTGGTGGTGAGCTTCTCCAATGTAGCATGTCAGTCCACCAAACACCTTTGTATCCATTCACCTCTTACATAAATGGCACGTGGTGATCTGCAGTCTTCATATTGTTTATTCACAACGGTGCTGTTTGTCCACTCACAATACGCTTTCACCATAGCAGCTTGTGATCAGTTCACAACTACAGATTTTCAAACATATTACCATTTTTGGCACAAAAAACAACGATCATCTCTTTTTACAGCTCTGATAAATCGCCTCTTTTACCCATGACAGCACCGAGGGATATTTGTGTAATCATTATTTCACAAACCTTATATACCCACCGGGCCAGCTACGTGCTGCTGACATCAAAAGTAGGAAGTGGTCATAATAATGACACTAGATTGTGTATATACATCATCACGTCGTACATTCAATTGACTTCTGATTTATACAACATTTTTTAAAAGTGTCCTTTTAGGGCAGGGCTCGACAGCACTTTTGGCAAGAGTAAAGTGGGTGGTGGTCAGGAAATATTTTTTTACTGGAGTCTTTTTTTATTTTTATATCCTCTTTTTATCTGGCCAATAATAAGCATAATTTCTAAAAAAAAATTTAAAAAAACCCCAGTAGATTGGGAAAATTATCGTCCTCACTATATGATATAAGGCCAATCCTATTAGGCTGTATTTCTGGGGTTTTTTGTAATTCACAACATATTTTTTTAAAGTTATTTTTCTTCGTTACTGTGAATGGAGGAAAAAAGACAATGCCAAAGATCATGCTATAAGCTGCAGAACAGCTGGAACTGCTTAGTTTAGGAGTTGTGTAGTTCAATTACAAGATTATATCTCATTGTATTACATCAATTATTGAAATGATTTCTAAGAACTACAATGCTAACGCCTTAAACATATATTATCGTATGACGTGGATTTCACAGCAGTTATTACAGATAGACAGATAGATAAAGATGGTGGAGGTGGCACAGGATGAGTGCTTCTGGAGATCCTGTCTTCCCTGTGTTCTTGCTGTAGTAACTTGATCCAGGCTGCAGCTTCTTAGTGGCTGTTGAGATGGACGGAGGAAGGAGGGTGAGGAGAGAGTCTGTACAGTGATTCTTCCTTTGCTTACCATGGCTCATTTTCCACTGCTGGGATGTGACAGCAAGGTGGGCCTTAGATTGGATGGCTTCCATATGAGGGACTGTCTATTGCTGCCTCCTCAAACCAAATGTGCATTCTTATTATATACAACTGTTGACATAAAAGAGGCATCACATGTGTCATAGTAGTTATTCCCAGGTGTGCAGGGCAGATACCCCCGCAGTCTTGTGTTACTGTTGTGAGAAATGTAGTGGTGACAAAAAAATTCAAAAAAAGTCCCACCCTTAAAATCTAACTTTTATTATTATCAATAACCATAAAAAGGCCTAGATAAGGCACTATAGCCACAACACAACACCAGTTACAGACTGACAATGACTGAATTCAAAAATCCAATCTCAATACAAGACAAAACATAAACAGTACGTCCTTTGAATATAGGGAAAGGTCCACCAGGGTACAGTCAGAAATATGACAGAAAAATGAAATACGCTACCTCTATCTATCCCTCTCAAAAGTTTACCCTCAAATGGCTCTTAGCGGGGTAACCGTCCCACCCAATAGGAACGACCCCACCAAACTAACACACCCTAGTCGGTGTCACCAAGTGGTCTAGATTCTCTATTATCCTTAGTTTGAGAAAGTATAAATAGGATGTACTGGTGTCAGTTATATCAGAAAATACAAAACAAGTGGGTCATGACGCCGCAGATAAGGTAAACCCTTCCTTTCATTCATCTGTTAGTTTTGTGGGTGGATTTAGTGTTTTGATTCTGCCGAAAATCCAATGGTACCCTGTTCTGCATAGACAGCAATAAAAAATGGTGCTGTAGTCTATACAGCACAATTTTTTTACTGTTGCATTTAAAATCCAGCAGAATATGCAACATGTTGTATATTTCACAGAATTCCACCCGGATTACATTGAATCTATGGGCAGCATTTTGACATTTGCCGTTAGTGGTATAATGTTGTACCGTGTTAGCCATAGAAAGTAGTAGAAGAGTGAAGAAAATCAGGCGATACCTTTTGAGGCTAACTGAGTATATTTGATGGTGAGCTTTCGAGAGTACAAGCTCCCTTCTTTAGACATGAAGATCCATGTCTTTTGTGTATAAAATGTCTGTGTCAACCTCACCTTAGGGTACAACAGTTGCATCTGGCAGTTTTTTTTTGGAGTAATTATCATACACTCGTCTCTAGTCCACTGTGCCAAGACAGGAGGGGACACAGTTTGTAACTGACCCTTGAGGCAAGGTTAAGATGTCAAAGTCTAATACTTGAAACTTGCACCAAGAACATGTTTTCACACAGTGTTTGCTCTGCACCAGCACTATTCACTCTTAAATACACTACTGCACCAGGAGTCCTTTTGGTCTAATTGCTGTCTATATCTGCCTGTTCTCTCTGTCGCTAATTCTCCTAAGTCAAGAGCTCCAGTACTCCGGCTTTCTGTGCCACCTCTCTCATAGAGACTGATCTTCTCCGAGTCACCATAAGAATTCGGCAGCACCACTTGTCTTCACAGAATAGGGCCAAGTCTTCCATTTTCAGCAGTAGCTCTCTCAATATCTTCTGTGGCCCATCAATACTCTTTCTGCCCATCTTTCTGCATGTTACTGTTCCAGGAAACTGTCATTTTATATGAGCATGATAACTTCAGTCCACAGGGCTTTCCATGACAACCAATGACATTCCCCAATACCCTATTGCTAAACAGAAGAACATGCAAGCAGTAACAGTAAACTACACTGAAATACAGTAGAATTGCTGTATATTGTACAAGCAATTGCGCCCCTTAGTGATCAAGTAACCATAAGAGATGAAAAATTTAGGGGAACAAAACAAGAAAAGTTAAAACAAAGGTTAAAAAAGCACCCCATTACTCATATAAAATATTTTTTAAAACGAACAAATTCATTATTTAACAGTTGGTATTTCTGCTTTTGTAAAAATCCTATCTTTTAAACTATGATTTTAATTATCTGGTGAATAGTGAACACGGTGAACAAAAAAAACTGCCAACAAAAAATGCATTTTGGGGAGGTTATTATGCTTCTCCGATGAATTGGAATAGAAAGTGTTCACAAAGTCATGTGCACCTCAAAACAGTACTGAGGAAAACTATAAAGAATTACACAGCTTAAACCACATTGCTTATTCACAACGGTGCCATCAAAGTATCACGTGAATGGTTCACATACTGTGACGTTTCAGAAATACTGCCACTCCTGGCCTGACTGCTTGTAACCATCCGTATGCAGTAGGGTTTACTGAATTATTGTTTTACACACATATCTGGTAGCTGCCTGTTTATTTTGGTGCGACTGTTTTAACTGTAGCATGTTCACCATAAAACACCTTCAAAGACAATGTTCACCTCTCTCATCAATGGCACATGGTGCTCTACAGTTTTCACATTGCTTATTCACAATGGGGCCATTTGTCCACTATATATGTATAGTATCTGAAATGACAAAAAAATTTAATTTTGGCATTGGAATTTTTCTTCTTTTTCTTCTATGGTGCTCAGCATTCAGGATAAATGATGTTAAATTTTAAAAGTTTGACTTTTATGGCGATATCAGTTAGGTGTAACTTTTTTATTTTATTTTTTTATTTGTAAAATGGCAAAGGTGGCGATTTGAACTTTATTTTTTTTTTATAATTTAAAACATTTTTATTTTTTTTTACTTTTACAGTCCCCCTAGGGTACTACAGGGCGGGATCATTAGTACACCTTTCTGCATTGTATAAACAATGAACAAAGATGGTGGTATTACTACTTTCTGTCTAGGGCAGGAAATGGTAAAATGACAGGCATGGTCACAATGGAAGCCTTCTCAAGGCTTCCAGGTGCCGTGTTAACTGCTCAGAACTCTGCGATCTCACTGCGGGGGTGCCGATCGGAGTGAGAAAGAGTGCGTGCTACAGTTTCTTATTCATTTAGATGCCGCGGTCACAATTGTTGCAGCGTCTGAGGGTTTAAACAACAGGGAACGGAACTGGCTTCATTCCCTGCTGTTCCCTGCTGTTATCAGTGAGTTTTTTGTCTACTGCCATAATGACATACATAGCCTAAATAGCCAATGTAAGGCTAGATCCACACAGCATTGGACAAAAAAAAAGTCAACTGTTTTTTTTTCCAATTTCTCAAAGATATCCATAAAAAGTCTCATTTAAAGTTTGCCACAAGCCACTTGGGAGACAGCAAATATGTGGAAGAAGGTGCTCTGCTCAGTTGAAACCAAAATTGAACTTTTTTGCCACAATGCAAACCGATATGTTTGTCGTAGAAGCAACACAGCTCATCACCCTGAACACACCATCCCCACTGTCAAACATGGTGGTGGCAGCATCATGGTTTGAGTCGCCTTTTCTTCAGCAGGGACAGGGAAGATGGTTAACATTGATGGGAAGATGGATGGAGCCAAGCACAGGACCAGTCTGGAAGAAAACCTGTTGGAGTCTGCAAAAGACCTGCGACTGGGACGGAGAATTATCTTCCAACAAGACAATGATCCCAAACATAAAACAAAATCTACAATGGAATGGTTCACAAATAAACATGTCCAGGTGTTAGAATGGCCAAGTCACAGTCCAGACCTGAATCCAATCGAGAATCTGTGGAAAGAGCTGAAAACTGCTGTTCTCAAACGCTCTCCATCCAACCTCACTGAGCTCCAGCTGTTTTCCAGGGCAAGAATTCCAGTCTCTCGATGTGCAAAACTAATAGAGACATGCCCCAAGCGATTTGCAGCTGTAATCGCAGCAAAAGGTGGCGCTACAAAGTATTAACTTAAGGGGAACGAATAATTTTGCACGCCCCACTTTTCAGTTTTTTTACAAAAGTTTAAAATATCCAATACATTTTTTTCCACTTCACAATTGTGTCCCACTTGTTGTTGATTCTTCACAAAAAAAATAAAATTTTATATCTTTATGTTTGAAGCCTGTATTTTTTCCCTTTTCCCCACAAAAATCCAACCTAGTCCTTGGATGTATAGTGCCTATTGGCAAGTATTGTCCTTATACAGTGGGGAAAAAAAGTACTTAGTCAGAAACCAATTATGCACGTTCTCCCATTTAAAAAGATGAGAGGCCTGTAATTGACATCATAGGTAGACCTCAACTATGAGAGACAAAATGAGAAAACAAATCCCGAAAATCACATAGTCTGTGTCACGTCAAGGGAGGTACAATGAGCCCTGACTGGAACCCAGCCCACTGTCCCTGCCTACTTGACGTGCTGCCCTAGGCGGCAGACGGCAACTGGGCGACAGTCCCTGCGCTGCTAAAGTGCTGGGGCCGTCAGAAGGAAGAATAGTCAGACAGTCCGTGTCAATACCAAAACGGGAACACCAATGCCACAAATCAGAACCAGAGGGATAAACGTAAACAAGCCAGGGTCAAAAGCCAAACGGGAGCGAGGTGCAAAATCAGAAGACAAGCCGGGGTCAAGAGAACAAGCTGAGGTCCGGTACACAGGTAAGCAGACAATAAACAATAACACAGGTAGCAAGGCAGCCAGGAGAATATCGCAGGCGCAGCACTCAGCTAGCAGGGAGTTTAAATGTGATCCCCAGATACCGCCCCTGTAGCTGATTGGAGCGGCCTCCGGGTCCTCCCATTGGCTGGTGCGACACGCCTCGTGTCAGGAGTGGCTGGGCGTCTGTCACTCACACAGCTCCCAGCAGACTGTCTATCAGGGTGGGGTCGCTGATCAGCTGCTGCAGACTCTTCCTCCCTGCAAGCCGAGCGCTGTCCAGCCCTGACAGTCTGATTTGGAAAGAATTTATTTGCAAATTATGGTGGAAAATAAGTATTTGGTCAATAACAAAAGTTTATCTTAATACTTTGTTATATATCCTTTGTTGGCAATGACAGAGGTCAAATGTTTTCTGTAAGTCTTCACAAGGTTGGCACACACTGTTGATGGTATGTTGACCCATTCCTCCATGCAGCTCTCCTCTAGAGCAGTGATGTTTTGGAGCTGTTGCTGGGCAACACGGTCTCTCAACTCCCTCCAAAGGTTTTCTATGGGGTTGAGATCTGGAGACTGGCTAGGCCACTCCAGGACCTTGAAATGCTTCTTACGGAGCCACTCCTTCATTGCCTTGGCAGTGTGCTGGGGATCATTGTCATCCTATGATGTCAATTACAGGCCTCTCAAGTGGAGAACTTGCACAATTGGTGGCTGACTAAATTTTTTTTTTTCCCCACTACAACTGGTATGTAAATGTGTGTTTTTCGGAGGTACTAGGCTATTACCTTGATAGGTACAGAGGCTATATTATATAGTTAATGTCCAGACATTGTAGGATATTCTACCATACTTTTCATGCTTGTGAATTTATTGGTAGAGGATAGTTTAAATTCAATATATGTAATATTTGGAGTGAGGATGATATGAGGTCAAAATTCTTGTTTTCATGAGATTCTCACAGTTCAGATGTTGACCCAGATTCTCCCATCTAGACATCCCACATGTTCTGGTTATAAAGAACACAGTCATTACTGATAATCAAGCATGCATACATGCACATTATTGGGATATTTACTCACTTGTAAGATTTAATGTTATTTAAATAGCTCAGGGCTCGTTCACTGTAGTGTCAGCTAGAACATTATTTCATCCAACAAAGCAGCAGATGTGGAAAGTAATTAAATGGCATTGGTAGCCACTAAAACACAAAGCAAGTATTATAAGCAGCACCGTAAACTGGCTCCACATGCCCACTTCATTCTTTGCATGTGCTTCAGAATTCCTCCCTTTTTTGTATTTTGGGAAACTTTAACTTTTGATTCAGTTTCTCTATAAACACATATTGTCAAAGTAACTTATATATTATGGGATAATGTACATTCTTCTGTTAACTATAAATACATTGGTTATTTACCAAGCAGTTTGGGACCATATAAAAGTACCCGGCAGCAGGATTACAGTTAGAAGTAAAAGTTCTATTATAAAGCTGGAGGCAGATAACACAGGATCCACCACTGACAATAGCTGGTGGTCACGGCTTACCTCCTCCCCCTCTCTGCACAGTGACCTTTGTATAATTTATAGAGCCTACCCACAACACTATCTAATAGAAGGTAAAAGGTGATTTTCTGAGTGCTGCTGCAGTTCAGGCAAGATGGCGATACTTAAAACAGTGTACAAAAAATAGAATATATATTCCGACTATAAAAGAAAAAAAACATATTTTAGTACAGACTATTAGTAAATAAAAAAGGTTAAGATAAGGGCTTTAAGTCTACTTTTAGCTTCAAACATGTCGGCGGAGGTAAATGAAGATTATTACCAAATACATTGCTGTTCAGATTTTGTTTCACTTAAGACTAAGGCTAGGTCTACACAGCAGTGGATAAAAAAGGACATGAAAACCAAATCCTAAAAACATTCATAAAACTTAGCGGGACATATATGAAAACTGTCTAGGTCTAAGACTTTTCTTGTTGCCCATAGCAACTAATCAGGGTTCCCCTTTCATTTTTTCAGAGCTCTATATGAAATTAAAGGGGAATGCTGATTGGTTGCTATGGGCAACAAGAAAAGTATTAGACCTAGACCGGTTTCATACATGTTCCCCTTAGTTTTTTGGTCCACTGTTTGTCAAAAGCTGCTGAAAAAACGTCTGTTTTTTGGCATGTTTTGCATTTTTTTGCAGAGATGCACAGCAATAGATTTGCTATGCATTTCTGCAAAATACATGCCAAGAAACATGCAAAAAATGTGCCAAAAAATGGCTGGTGCTTTACATAGACTCCAATAGTAAATTTTCTGCCCTGTTTTTTGCAACACGTTTATGAAAACGACAAGCAGATAAAACGAGCAGAAAAAAGACATTCTGTGGAGACAACAGGTTGTTTTTACTATATAAGTCTGTGAGACATCTTTTCAGTCATTTTTTCAGCATTTTTATAAAATGAAAAACACTGAAAAACGGATGTTTCTCTGTGCAGTGGAGACATAGCCTAAGAACAGTTTACATAAGCTTCCCTAGGTTACTGACCACATCTCTCTGCTCTGGCAGTGGCCAGGATGGTAATTTGCTGTATCTCCCTATTATGTCTTGTTAGCAGGACAGAACTTGTTTCTCATTCTCTGATATTATCTTTATACTCAGAAAAACTTTTAACCTTAGAGCTACTGAACTGGGAGCAGCTTTGTACCATCCAGTCAGGTCTGCAGAGCATATTTATGTGCAATTACATCATCAAAGATAACAGAGTCACTCAGCCATAACATTGTGTTCTGGCAACATGCACTTTTTTATTCTCTCACTCAGAGCTTTCTCTCATGACGAAAGCAGCTCTACTGGCTTACATTTATAGACAGACACCCTGCTTGGACAGTGTCATTGTTTTTCACAACCCTTTCTTCAGTAATGTCCCTATAACAGGCACAGCTAGGAAAATGAGCTAGCAGAGCTCAGATGTCAGAATACACTCCTCCACAACCTGCACGGGAAGTGTAGGCCTGCAGAGACTGTGAAAAGTAAAAACAGCTAGATGGGACAACCCCTTTAATATGTGTGTACATCAGAGAAAGGGTCTCTGCTGTATTTTCAGTTGAAGATTTAGAGAACAACCTGGTTGGGGTTGAAGGAAAGTTCAAATTTTGAGCTTATTAGACCTATTATAAATCGCAAGGAAGAGCCATTTTGGAGTCATTTAAGTTCTTTGCACAAGGTTTCCAGTGTGGAGAAAAACAGGTGCTACTGACCTGTGGGAGCCATGATCAGAAGATTACTGGTCTAAGTGTTATTTGTGGTACAGGGCAGTAGGCTAAGACCTTGGTCAGTAAACGGATGTGACCGATTGCAAATGGATTCACTGGCTTCAGTTTTTCACCTCTGGAGCAGAAGTGAACCAGTCTACACTGCTTAAAAAAACTGAAGTAAACTGATGTCAAAGTATCCATTTTTTTAATGATAACTGTGAAGGATCAGTTAATAAAAACGGATTAATATACTTCAGTTGGTCTTGGTTGATGTCCATTTTTTTCTTTTTAATACATCTGTTTTTGACAGATTTCAAAATGCGTGAATCCATCCTTAAGAAAATAAAAAATCATATACCAGGTTAGCATTTAAATAATAATAATAATAGAGTGCACCTGCAACAATCAGCTTATCATTACTCACTCATTGGTCTGGTTTAAGTCAGCATCGTAGGAGCACTAAAAGATTATAAAATCTTATGGAGTATTTGCAATAGTTGTAAACCTTCTTTTTAAAGTAAAACATTTTTTTCATGTGGTTTTAATCATTAAGCACCATCAGGAGGAGTGAGCCATTCAGTACAAGGCTATGATCTTACTGGCTAAAAATGATGATTCTCAGCATCCAAAGTGGCACATCTTCGTCAATCGAGAAAGAGAGAATTATTTCATGATGCAGTCTAAGGAATAAGGTAAGCTTGATAGGTGATGTAAAGTTGTGACAATTTAATATTAGAAGCTATTGAAACCATCTAGTGAGGCTCTAGCATAGTATCCTAGTCACCATCAGTTAAGCATGGGATTCATTTTAGACCTGAAGGGAATTGTCATGTTTTGTGAAAAAGGAAAATAATTGTAAATACCCTGTGGCAGAGGTCGAAGATGCAGAGACAGTAACAATAGGGAGCCAGAAATGAATGCTCTAGGTATTCACCTGAAGCGGATGAATGAGATGTGGAAACCTGTAGAGTGCCTGATGGGGAATATTATATTTATTTTATTCTAGATCAAGAGGCACCAAGGCATGTCACTGTATCAGATGGGAGATGCACATACCCTCTTTAGAATCCTGATACTCTTCTTGAAGAGTAAAATTGGGAAGAGTGAACTGAGATACTGCTTGGGAACTATCCAGTAATAGAGGGGGGGGGGGTCTATTCATTAAAAGGGTTTTACCAGGAGGAGCCTTATCTGCTAAGAAGCTAATGTAAACAAATCACGGAGCTGAAAGAGAGAGAGACGCACACAGCCAGAGCACAAAGCTGCATAAGGGATCGTGTGACATGTTCACTGAAATAATCAAACTGCAACTTGTGGATTCTGTATACAAAAGACAACAGTTTTTCTCCTCAGCAGCTTGAAAGCTCCTTCATGTACTCTGTCATTAGATAAAGCAGGGATCTAATCACACTACAACTAGTTTATTCTGTATACAAAAGAACATATTGCTACCCGGTGCCTTAAAAACTTCTGCAGCTCAGTCTCATCAGATAAGAAGCTCTCTCTGCGCAAGCCCGTCCAGCAGCTCTTGTCAGGCCCTATCTAATACAAACTTTGAAGTAACCAAGGGCATGTAAGGAAGGCTGTAGCTCTCTCAGACTGCAATTTTTGTAATCACATATATTTAGAAAAGTGATTAAAAACCCATTTTGGAGGATCCCACGTCAACATTACATCGTGGCAAAACCCCTTTAAGGGATTAGGGACAAGATTAATATCCCCTTTACCTACCAACAAATAATTAGGGAAATAATAGAGCTTGATTCGGTATGACCATATTGACTACACGTGGAATATACACAACCAAAAACAGAATCTTACATCTGTCAACAGTACACTCCAGAAGAATATAGTAACACTTAGGACTCTTTCAGCAAGTCATAGTGAGTTGTACACCAGTACTGACACCCCTTTGAAATAACAACAGTAACATTAGTGGTGCTCCCTCCATCCATACAAGTGGGTGACAAAATTTGTCTCAAGTAGACATATCAGAATTATTAATCTTTGCAAATGAAAACTTATATTTTGTTTAAGGGTATTTATCCCTTCCACATTCCATAAGTTTGAATGTATTTATAGTCATAATGGCAGCATGGTGGTGGAAGAGTCCAGGGTGTCGGACAACTGTGAGCAGGTTGGATCCCAAGACCGTGATGTTTATTAGTCAAGTCTAATCAGCAACACAATAATAAAAAAGATGTTGATTTGTCTAATACAGTCACAAATAGGGAAAAGTTGGCAAATACCTCCCAACACTGTATCCACCCAACCTACATTGGAGCGCAAGTTTACATTTTACGGAAGGCAAACTTATTGCTACTGGCAAGGCTTTCACAGAATATGTAAATAATACATGGAATCAGATGTTAAAGCATGAGACCTCTGTGATCTACCGCAGTGCCAATGTTTTGGTTGAAGAAACTGCAATGTGTCCATTAGTGAAGCCTGAATTAGTGAAGTAATAAACAACTTGCAAGGGAACCAACTTGAAAACTGCCCCTGACCATTGAATACAATTTTATGAATCCTTTTTTTTATCATTAGATTTTTATTAGAAATTTATAAGATTACAAGTTAAATAAGCGATTAGACAAAACAGGTCATGTAAAAGAACATAAACAAGAGAACAGTAGAACATACCATGTACATCTCAAAATAGCATTGAGTCAATTAAAAAAAAATTATCCACGATCTGAGTTTGTCCATAATAATGCCTGGTAAAGCCAAAAGAGTAATGAACTTTACTAAGACCTACAACTCTATTACAAAGCATTATGTAAATTATCGGTTATAAGGAATATCATTAACAAATGCTGAGGAGGACCATACTTGCCATTTCGCTTTCCTATTAGAAATCACATGAGGGGGGATTATTAAGCAGATCTCACTATGAAATTGGGTGTTAACCCTAGTTATTACCTCCAGAAAGTTCAGAGGGGTCGAAGATTTCCAGTGGTGGGCTATAGTGAGGCAGGCAGCTATTAATATGTGTTGAATGACAGTTTGGAGGGAATGTTGTATATTCCAGATCGAGATATCTAACAAGGCTAGTTCTGGAGAGAGTGTAAACTGTGAGTGGTATAGATTCCTTATGAGCCTTTCAACATCTGACCAAAGTCTTTTAATTTTATGAATCCTTTTAGGTGTGTTCACAGCAGAAAAAGTTGCTCTAAGTTTTTGGAGGAAAAAGGAGATTGGAAAATCTTGATACAGCCCCTTTGGCAAGTCAGTGTGAACACCTGACCCCATTTCTGGTAGCTTAGGAGATGCATGAGCAAGGGTCTCAGTGGGGCCCCAGGCCATAATGTTTTGGTGGGAATCTGGTGTCCAGGCACCACTATAAAAGTATTTGAAAAGCAAAGCACCTTTGGTATTATCCCTCTTTGTGCTTCGGTAGCTCCAACACTCTGATTGTTGTGTCACAGACAGTTTCCGAGGCTGTTGGCTTTGGTTTGTCATGCCATCTGGCTGCCCTCAGCAGTGGTGCTCTTGTAGTGTCTGAATGGGATGCATTTTTACAAATCTATTTATAAATGTCTGATCTCTATGGGACCCACTGTTGGGACCCCCACATCTAACTAAAAGAGAGACTCCTCTAAGTCCCCTGTTGTTCCTCATTGCATATGTGCAGCGAGGAAAGGTTTGCTATTCCATTCAAAGTCTAAGGCTATGTTCACACAGCTTAAATTGGGGCGCATTTCGCCATGTATTTTGCGGTGTACTGCGCTCAAATACGAGCGAAATGCTCCCCAGTCTTTATGGTAATCCACAGTTCTCACAGAGGACTATGGATTACGTCTCCTCTCCCCGGGCGTACAATACGCCGCGCGGGGAGATAAGTGACATGTCATTTATTCACGACGCTTACATGCCGGGAGTGATGACAATCTATGGGGCCAATGGCCCGCAGGCCTCCACGCCCCGCGGGAGTATGCTCCGATTAGCGCAAGATCCCGAGCAATGGCGTAATTGCGGGCGTACTGTGCACCACGCAATTATGCCGTGTGAACATAGCCTAAGGGACTGGTGAAGCTAGTCGTACTTGCAGTGAAAAATAATAGGGATTTGTGGCCACCATTTGACTGTGGGTGACATCCAGTGATCAGACCTTTATCATATATCCTGTTGATAGGTGCTAAATGTCTTTCATAGTAAAACCCCTTTAACAGTTGTTACAAAATAGCCTAAAGAGTGAAATAACAGATGCAGACCTCCTACACCTGTGTATAGCTTATATGCAGTTGTTTCAGTATACTGTAGGTTAAATTTCTGTAACTGAGAAAGCTGGAATCTAACATGATTAAACCTTCCATGTAGTTATTGTTTTCACAGGTGCGAGAAAACAAATCACACCTTATATTTATGTAGTGTCAAACTGGCCAAAACAACTTGGTTGATGCCTGGTGTGGTCAATAGTACATAATGTCACAGAGTAATTCTTCAGTATGACCCTATGAAAACAAAAAACATTTCAGTTTTGAAATATGTGTTTTTAAGGTCCTTTTTGATTGCTGTGGAGTCAGCAGGCCTAGACTGACATGTTTGCAAGTCTGATATTTGTCAAAGGTCCACTGTGTCTTGCAGTTCTGTAGAACATTTGTTAGTGAGCTTCAAGCTGTGAGTGTCCAGGATCCATTTTAGTAACTTGCTATGTTTGCACCTGAACAAAGAAGTTTCTCAGTGGTTTCATACAAAAATATTATGGTGTTACACATTGTTATACTGGGAAAATATTTCTACATGTCAATATTAGTTTTTCATTTGCATTACACAGAATATATATTCAGCAACCATCACCTTGCTGCTGATGTCATCTAGATTTAAAAGCTAGGAAATGATTGAGCTGTATGGGGTATGCCAGTCTCCACTGTAAATTAATTCCCCAGACATAGAGTTACTTTACATATAATATCTACACTGAAAATTCAGATTAAGCCCTGACATTTTCTTACTGAAAATACAGTACATTGGTGATTGTTAAAAGCAGCTGACAAGAAGGAAAACTGTCCAAGAAGGGGAAAGCTCAAGCCTCAGACAATCCCAGTAGACTCAGCTGGTACCTATAATTAAAGGGGTATTCTCCTTTCATTGATTAGCTGTAAACATGTAGGCAAATGTAAATAACGACTACTGGCAAATGCATTGCTGTTCTGACTTTGCTTCTCTTCAGACTTAGAAGCAAATCTTATCTCCCACTTCTGCACACAGGTTTCCCGAGTTATCAGCCACCTCTTTCTGCTCTTACAGGCTGAAACAATGGTCAGGTTGGTGATGTCACTTCCTGCTCTGTTCCTTATCCTGAAAGACAGGAGCTCATTCACATTAGTTACTAACAAGCTTTAACCGTAGCCTTGTGCACTACAGATTATAAACCTGCTTAATAGTATTTAATATGATTTATTGTAAAGAAGGAATAAAACAGAATGGAAATTGTCAAGTGTTGTTTGTATTTTCGACCTGTACCATTAACTTCAGCAAGAAACACAGAATTTGGACCAATTGTGATTATTAAGGGGAACATTTTACAGGAGAATATAACGGCAGCAATCAATGACCTTTAGCTAAGGAGATATTGGTTGTCGGATTTTCAGTCGATTTTCAGATTTTTAAACTGCCTGTCAACCATCTCCATAGACTTCAATAGAAAATCTGAGCTGTAGCCTTACAAACAGCTTCAAAATGTTTCTGTCCTCTAACATAGTCTTATAAAAGAGGGGTTTTTT
>JAODAL010033809.1:0-45090 GCA_025379985.1 Phyllomedusa bahiana | reverse complement strand
AAAACCATGACTAAATGAAACTATTAAAAAAAACTGAAAATAGCATAATAAAATTTTATTATTTTTAAAATTTTTTAAATTAATTTTATTTATTATATGGCTGACACATTTTTACATGTTAATAATTGCATTTAATTAATAACTGTGCAAACATCTACTACTTCTAGTAGACAACCCAGTTCTAAATAGATATAGAATAGTGAAGAATACGACAGAATGAAGATTTTTGCCGCATTACATAGAGCTTAATGCACCAAACTTCTCTCAAAGTTCAGCGCATTACACTCTATGCCCATCCAAGTTTGGCGCATTAAGCTCTATGCAATGTGCCAAACTTTTTATGGGCATAGAGTGTAATGTGCCGAACTTTGAGAGACATGTGAAGGAAGGCGCTTCAAAGTGAATTACTGCATTCATTATATTCAGTGTATAATGCACCTGAATGTATGAAAGTAGATTTTGTGCGATTAAAAATGGTGTCTAAACGTCATCGCACTGCATGTGTGTTTGGCACATAATGAAACTTTGGCGCATTACTAATACGCCAAACATGTATAAAGGCTATATACTGTATAGGCTGGAACTAAAAGAAAAGTCATCAGAATAACATGTCAGTGAATAGAAACAATTGGTAGTGGTCTTGCTTGGTGGACCACAGGTTCCAGAAAGACCTGTGGAGTGCTGGCTCTTGTATATAGAATAAAGGGTGAGAGCAGCAAAAGAAAATTTCAAATTTAATGTAGTAAAAATTTTAAAAAATCTGAACACCATCAGTGGGTTATTTAATTTAAAATTAGTTTTAGATTCTATAAATTTTTAAAATTGATTATATGAGATATTTTTATATTTTTGGGATATTATATATGTTTACATGATTTTTGTATGATAACTTTTTTTTATTAAATATAAATAATTACATTTTATATAGTTTGATAATTATCATAAATTACTTTTTATTTTTGTACGGGTGTAAGTTGAGAAACAATGGACATTTGAAGTTGTTTTTTTTGCTGCCCCCCACCCTTTATTCTACATAAAGCAAGAGCCAGCACAGCACAGGTATTGCTGGGGTCTGTGGTCCACCAAGCAATATCACTACCATTGTTCTATTCACTGACATGCTATTCTAAATGACTTTTCTTTTATTTCCAGCTTACCTATAGCCTTTACACATGTTTGGCGCATTACATAGAGCTTAATGCGCCAAACTTTGTATGGCCATAGAGTGTAATGTGCCGAACGTTGGCAGAAGTTTGGCACATTAAGCTCTATGTAATGCGCCAAAAATCTTCATGTTTTCGTATTATACAATCTTATCTATTTATAACTGTATTTTCTACGCCAAGTAAAAAAAAAAAAAAATGCATTCAAATATATATGTCGCCCTCTGTATGTTAATATTAAAAACACTATTTATAACACTACTACTCATGACAATAATGATGATGATCATCATCATCATTGGTATAGCACTTTACCAATGATATATTATGCATGAATTCAATAATAATTTTAGTATAATAATAAAAAACATAAGTGAAAATAAACAAATGAAGAAACAGGAATAGTAAAGTCATGACATGTTATGTATATTATAATGCAATTACAGGATAATTATTATTACTATTACCATTATTACAGAGACATTCAGTATTTTTTGTGTTGGATTCCATATGCATGTAACAAAACCATTGTGCTCTATTAGAGGATGTATGATTTATTTATAGTCATTTCACATAGCATTAACATACTTCACACCACTGTATTTAAATCATCCTGTGTCCCCACTAGGTCTTACAATCTAAATTCCAAAATTATGAATCAGCATGTTTTTCTAGGCTTGTGAGAGAAAACTGCAGTACCTGAATGGAGCCCAGCATACCCAGGAAAAACATAAAAACTAACTCTAGGGTAGAATACCTCCATATTAAAGCACCAGATGGTGAAGAATGGAGTGTCTACATCTCCTTTGGAAGGACACCCACCCCCATTTATTATGTCTGCTGATGTACAGACTCCATAGAGCTTTATTATTACAGACTTTAAAAGAAAAATCACATGCATATTTAAGGTTATTATTCTGTCTTGTATGAACTTCTTAATTCATTTTACAAATGTAATTTTTTTCACATTATTCTTGCTTTTTACAATTGTTCAGCATTAAAAGGCATGAGTACTTGCATCATGACCTTTTTTGACCTTCCATGTATTGAATTCTATACAGAACAGTATAGCTTTAGAACATATAAGCAGCAATTGTTCTAACTATATTAAGGCCTATATATAAGTATTTTTCATGTCTATGGTATGTGAGCCCTCCATATGTATTTCGCTAAAAAAAAGGAAAAAAACTTGTGTGCCTATTCCCTGATCTAGCCCTCTGTGAGTGTGATATGTGGCCCTGTAATGAAGTGAAGAGCCCAATTAGAGTGTTTGACGCCACTGCACTGATATACAGTCATCATCAGAATTTTTTTTTATTTAAAACATTGTTATATAGAAATTTAATTGAGTCACAATAATTTCCCTATTTGCTGCAAGAGTATAGATGATTTCTGTTATAATGCAGAGTTTAATACTTATGTTCCTCTTTTGACAGGAAACATTCAATCAAGGCATGGACCTATCATTAGCACACAACTTTCTTCTTACTACATACTATCATTTATCACATTGCCAAGGATGTACTAAAAATTCAGTATTAATACATTCATAGTTCACACACTTAGGGGGACATGTATAAAGATCGGCACGTCGAAGCACCTGTTTTCACTTTTTTTTCTGTGAAAACTGTGCCTGATGTATGTCGGCGCCGAAGTGCACTCATACATGCGGGACAAAGTTCGAAGCCTCCAATAGACAGACCACATTGAAATTGGTCTGCCTATCGGAGCTTTAATGCACCTCACTTTGCCGACCCGCATTCATACATGCGTCGGTGTTTTTGAATGTGGTGCGTCCCGCCCCAGAACGCCCACAGCACGACCCTTTATGTTAGGCGCATTAGAAATTGACGAAGCTTTCGCCTAATGCGCCTAACACATAGGGAAGGTGCATCCAACAGCAGAGCCGGCACCGAGAGGCGTATTATATGCCAAAAACTCATAAAAGATTAGAAACAAGCCGGCCAATGGTCATTGTAGTTAGTATGGATCTATAACCTTAAATACAGAGGGCAACATATATGAATTTGCCTTCACTATTTTTTGTCTTATATTACCAGTTCTATAGATGTATGAACAGGCATATGGCCAAACATAACACAATGTGTGCCTGATGACACATTTTAATGTGGCAAAGCTTGGTGCGAAACTGCCATATAATGTTTGCCGCATAACACTCTATGCAACAATTTTGAGTGTTTTGCACAAAAATTTTTTGCCACACAACACTTTCATTCATACTGTCATATTTTAGACTCCTCTATATCTATTTAAAACTGGTGTGTCTGCGCCAAATTACAAAAATAGCGTATACAGATTCATAGATGTTACTAAGAGGGCCCAGCATAATGGCATGTTAGGGGGAAGATTAATGAGATATGTAGGGCAGAGCAAAGCAAATACATACTGCAATTATGGAACATTTAGGGCCACATATATGAAAACTGTCTAGGTCTAAAACTCACTTTGTTGCCCATAGCAACCAATCAGTTTTCATTTTTCCAGAGCACTATATGAAATGAAAGGGGTCCTCTGATTGGTTGCTATGAGCAGCAAAGTGAATTTTAGACCTAGACAGTTTTCATACATGTGGCCCTTAGTGTAGCCCTTACTATGGAAGACATGTATGAAAGAAGGTGCTAGAAAGTGAATTATCGCATCTCGTTTTCAGTGCATAATGTGCCTGAATATATGAAAGTGGTTTCTGTTTGCTCATAAATGGTGTCTAAGTTCACCACGCTTTGCCTGTGTGTTTGCCGCATTATGTAACTTAGGCGCATTACTAATGCGCCAAACATGTATAAAGAGTATAGATAGGCTGGAAATAAAAGAAAAATCATTAGAATAGCATGTCAGTGAATAGAAACTATGGTACTGATCTTGCTTGGTGGACCACAGGTCCCAGCAAAACCTGTGGTGTGCTTGCTCTTGCTGTATGTAGAATAGAAGGGAAGAGCAACAAATTTCCAATTTAATGTAAAAATTTTAAAATCTAAACATCATCAGTAGGTTATTTAATGCTAAATTAGTTTTAGATTCTATTAAAAACATTTTATAGGAGATGTTTTTATAGTTTTGGAATATCATATATTTTATATTAATTTTATATGATAACATTTTTATTAAACTTAAATAATTTAATTTTATATAGTTTGATAATGATCATAAATTACTTTTTATTATTGTACAGGTGTAAGTTGAGAAATAGTGGACATTTTTTGCCTTAATAGCAAATCTAGCTTCACTTCGACTCTTCAGACTCAAGCAGACCACATTAAAATAGGTCTGCTTGTTCGAGCAGCAATGCACCTAGTTTTGCTGACCCGCAATCATATATGTGTCTAATAGTTCGAATGTGGTGTTACGCCTCCATAAAGCCCCCAAAACGCCCCTCATGTTAGGCGCATTAAAAAGTGTTGAGTCTTGTGAACAGGCGCATTTTACGCCACAAAATTGTGAAAAACCCTATGATACATGTCTGCCTAAATCATCATACTTGGGTACAATTAAGTCAGTGTCTGAAGATATTGTAATCCTGAAGTCATAAAAGGGTATGTTCAAACTGGATAGATCTTCGTATATATTCTGGATCTGCAGAATAAGACACAAAGGGAAAAATGTATGAAAACTGTTTAGGTCTAAAAGTCACTTTGTTGCCCATAGTAAACAATCAGAGCGCCCCTTTCATTTCATATAGTTCTCTGCGAAAATGAGCGGGGCGCTCTGATTATTTGCTATGGGCAACAAACTGAGTTTTAGACCTAGATAGTTTTCATACATGTGGCCCAAAGTATTTTTGCTGTAAATCCATACAGAAAAATCCCTGTTTACTTTGCCACAGATTGATAGGATTTTAGTGCAAATTTTACCACAGATTTTTCACCATATACTTCAATGAAGGAAGGAAAAATCAGCTTCTAAACCTTTCCTGCAGATTTTCCTGTTTATTTTGCTTTTTTCCTATTGAAGGCATTAGGGAAAAATCTGCAGCTATATTCAATCAGCATAAATTTGAAACAAATTTTTGAGTGTAGCTTTACATTAGACATTTTGCTGATTTTATAATGGAAAATCTGTAGCACATCCACCCCGTTTGAATATATTCAAAAGGTGATATGATACTAAGGAAGGCATGTATAAACAGGGGTGTGCCCGGCTTCTGGCCTGATTAGAGCCAAAAAGCCTGGCGTATCCCTGTTCTAGAGATGTATGAACAGTCGTACACCCAACTATGGCACATTCTGCGCCAGACTGGAAACTTTTGAATGCGCCAAAGGTGTGGGGGCATGTTGCACCAGATTCGTAAGATTAGACACATTTATGAATGTGGAACACCACTATAGAGATTAGTGCAATACACCTACGATGAGCTAAATGTATAAACCGTAGTAGGACAGGTCCATACATACTGGCGCATTCTACACTGCTCTAAAGCTATTTAGAACTGGCCTGTCGGCACCAAGTTCATACATGTCGCCCTAAATCTTCAACCACTGGTTGCACATGCAATATTTGTCGAGTTTATGGTAGAGGGACATATTGTTTTGTTACTTATTTATTAAACTTTAGCAAACATTGCCATAATACTACAAATTCAACCTCACCCCTTGACCAACCAAGTCTTGGTAAAACAACAAAAAAGACTATGGTTCACAAGTCTTAACCCCAGATTCCAGATCCTATCGTTCATTATGACCTTTATTTTCACGTTCCACTTTCTGTAGTTTTCTATTGTACCCTTTTAGATTTATTTATTCACTTATTGTGGGAGCCTCTACAGACTGATTTTTTAGCAATTTAGCTAAAATGGTAGAGGAATATTTAGCATGGACAAAGTAAAAAAGCCACAGAGTATGCATGCCAATTTAATATACCATGTTCATTTCTCTGCTTATTGATATTGGCAATGCCTCTCCTGAAATAAATATGCAGACAGTGAGGTTCACATTGACTATTTTTGCTTCTGCTACAAGGCCACTATCTCTAGAGCTGGCTCTTTTGAGAAATCACTTCATTGTGCGGCTTAAAAGACCAGAGGCATAAATCTCTAAACATTTGACTTTTTGTCAGCACAATGCTTTCTTCATTATGTCCAGATATTAGCTTAAATATTAAAATTTCTTTATTTGTGAAATATATATATAAAGTATTAAAAGGTCATTTTTCCTGGATAGATTAAGCCAGCAAACTGTGTAATCATCTGGCATACTTATCAATAGTGTGATTCATCTGCATTACACTGTACACTTATTATGAGTGTATAAACTTTGCTTCCACAAACAAACAAATAGTACTCAAATTTTTTTCCAGCTGAAGAATCAGATAATTCTTTGTAAACATGTATTCGTTGAAACTTAATGTCATGTTAATAGAATATTTTTCATTTCCCGCTCAGTGTTATTCCAAGGTTATTTTTCTAAGAAAGTATGATAGATGGTGATTTAATAAGATAAATAAATCATTTTTTGACAGTCGACTTTCTAGCATATGACCAAGAGGTGATACCATTCACAGTCTGAAATGAAGGCTTTTTGTATTTGAGGAGATTTGAAATCTGTTTCTTCAGGGTTCAGAGAGAGCGTTTTTCCTGCTATTAGTATATTGAATCATTTATTTGAAGCAACATGTAGATATAATGGAATTTGTGATAGTAACTAGCAAGTCAATGACACTTCTAAACGTCCTGACAACACGATATTCTGACAGCATGAGATATGTATATACCTGTAAAAAAAAGTATTGAGTCAGCCACCAAATGTGCAAGTTCTCCCACAAAAAGATGAAAGAGGCCTGTAATTGACATCATAGGTAGACCTCAACTATGAGAGACATAATGAGAAAACAAATCCTGAAAATCACATTGTCTGATTTGGAAAGAATTTATTTGCAAACTATGGTGGAAAATAAGTGTTTGGTCAATAACAAAAGTTCATCTCAATACTTTGTTATATGTCCTTTGTTGGCAATGACAAAGGGCAAACGTTTTCTGTAAGTCTTGATAAGGTTGGCACAGACTGTTGCTGGTATATTGGCCCATTCCTCCATGCAGATCTCCTCAAGAGCTGTGATGTTTTGGGGCTGTTGCTGGGCAACAAAGACTTTCAACTCCCTCCAAAGGTTTTTATGGGGTTGAGATCTGCAGACTGGCTAGGCCACTCCAGGACCTTGAAATGCTTTTTACAAAGCCACTGCTTTGTTGCCCGGGTGGTGTGCTTGGAATCATTTTCATGCTGAAAGACCCAGCCATGTTTCATCTTCAATGCCTTTGCTGATGGAAGGAGGATTGCACTAAAAATTTCACAATTCCTGCCCCCATACATACGTTCATGTACACGGATCAGTCGTCATGGTCCTTTTGCAGAGAAACATCCCCAAAGCATGATGTTGCCACTCCCATGCTTCACAGTAGGTATGGTGTTCATTGGATGCAACTCAGCATTCTCTCTCCTCCAAACACGATGAGTTGTGTTTCTACCAAACGGTTCTACTTTGGTTTCATCTGACCATATGACATTCTCCCAATACTCTTCTGGATCATCCAAATGCTCTCTAGCAAACTCCAGATGGGCCCGGACATGTACTGGCTTAAGCAGGGAGACACGTCTGGCACTGCAGGATCTGAGTCCCTGGTGGCTTAGTGTGTTACTGACGGTAGCCTTTGTTATGTTGGTCCTAGCTCTATGCAGGTCATTCACTAAGTCCTCCTGTGTGGTTCTGGGATTTTTACTCACCGTTCTTGTAATCATTTTAACACCACAGGGTGATATATTGCGTGGAGCTCCAGATCGAGGGAGATTATCACTGGTCTTTTATGTCTTCCATTTTCTAATTATTGCTCCCATCATTGATTTCTTCACAACAAGCTGCTTACCTATTGCCCATTCAGTCTTTCCAGCCTGGTGCAGGGCTACAATTTGGTTCTGGTGTCCGTCGGCAGCTCTTCGGTCTTCACCATAGTGGAGTTTGGAGCGTGACTGTTTGAGGTTGTGGACAGGTGTCTTTTATACTGAGAGCAAGTTCAACCAGGTGCCATTACTACAGGTAATGAGTGGAGGACAGAGAAGCCTCTTAAAGAAGAAGTTACAGATCTGTAAGAGCCAGAAATCCTGCTTGTTTGTAGGTGACCAAATACTTATTTTCCACCATAATGTGGAAATAAATAAATTCTTTCCAAATCAGACAATGTGATTTTCTGAATTTGTTTTCTCATTTTGTCTCTCATAGTTGAGGTCTACCTATGATGTCAATTACAGACCTCTCTAATCTTTTTAAGTGGGAGAACTTGCACAATTGTTGGCTGACTAAGTACATATATATATGAACCCGCGACATCTTTTTTTTCAGACATATAATGCGTCACAAACCTCTCTATATCGCAGATTATATATATATATATATATATATATATATATATATATATATATATACACTCACCGGCCACTTTATTAGGTACACCATGCTAGTAACGGTTGGACCCCCTTTTGCCTTCAGAACTGCCTCAATTCTTCGTGGCATAGATTCCACAAGGTGTTGCAACGATGCTCAATTGGTACCAAGGGGCCCAAAGAGTGCCAAGAAAATATTCCCCCACACCATACACCACCACCACCAGCCTGAACCGTTGATACAAGGCAGGATGGATCCATGCTTTCATGTTGTTGACGCCAAATTCTGACCCTACCATCCGAATGTCGCAGCAGAAATCGAGACTCATCAGCCCAGGCAACGTTTTTCCAATCTTCTACTGTCCAATTTCGATGAGCTTGGGCAAATTGGAGCCTCAGTTTCCTGTTCTTAGCTGAAAGGAGTGGCACCCGGTGTGGTCTTCTGGCTGCTGTAGCCCATCTCCCTCAAAGTTCGCCGTACTGTGCGTTCAGAGATGCTCTTCTGCCTACCTTGGTTGTAACAGGTGGCTATTTGAGTCATTGTTGCCTTTCTAATCAGCTCGAACCAGTCTGCCCATTCTCCTTTGACCTCTGGCATCAACAAGGCATTTCCGCCCACAGGACTGCCGCTCACTGGATGTTTTTTCTTTTTCGGACCATTCTCTGTAAACCCTAGAGATGGTTGTGCG
Source organism: Phyllomedusa bahiana (assembly GCA_025379985.1). NCBI lineage: Eukaryota > Metazoa > Chordata > Amphibia > Anura > Hylidae > Phyllomedusa > Phyllomedusa bahiana. Next base: position 35,853 of record JAODAL010033809.1, on the reverse strand, counting down.
TGAAAATCCCAGGAGATCAGCAGTTTCTGAAATACTCAGACCAGCCCTTCTGGCACCAACAACCATGCCACGTTCAAAGGCACTCAAATCACCTTTCTTCCCCATACTGATGCTCGGTTTGAACTGCAGGAGATTGTCTTGACCATGTCTACATGCCTAAATGCACTGAGTTGCCGCCATGTGATTGGCTGATTAGAAATTAAGTGTTAACGAGCAGTTGGACAGGTGTACCTAATAAAGTGGCCGGTGAGTGTATATACCTGTTGTTGAAAGGGATCAGCCTCTAGAAAGAGCCAGTGAAAGGTATGGACAGGGCAAGGTGTTATATGACGCTGGTGAGATGGTCAGTGAGGACCAGAGGATCTGTGATAAAGAGAGGTTTGTGACTCCTTATAATTCTGAAAACAAAGATGTAGCAGGTTGAGGCTCAGGTGCGCCCCTAGAGGCCATGGTGGTTTGTAACCCTGTGAATGTCAGCATGTGTGCTGAAGATGACATCCTTGTTACAAGGTGTGCATGGAGTGTGTCACCTGTAGAAAGAGGCTATAAACTGACTGTTGCCCATTGTGGATGAGTGCAGGGTATGAGCCCATGGCTGAGCTGTATGTGGACAATCTAGTCTCTGCCCCTGAGAATGTAGGGAAGACATTGCCCTAAAATAGGAGCTTTGACCCCAGAGGAAGGGTTGTGCAGGTTGATCAAGTCCTACAGCCTTTATCAAAGGGCGGGGGATATGTGCCAGAACGACCCTAGGTGGTCGCATGGTGCTGCCACTAGATGGCATATGTCAAGAGACCTGCTAGCAACGTGTCATGAGGGCCAGGTCTCGATGGGGGAAGCCGGTGGTTATTGGTCAGCAACACTAGGTACCTAGTGCAGCTGATGCACAGCCATTATGGGCTGGCTTTTCCCGTAACAGCTGCAGTTGGGTGGGTGGCTGTTCCCATGTTCCAGGCCAGGTTTTGGACAGGTCTCTGGAGGCCTATAAAAGGCCTAAGACTGCAGGTGTTAAGGGGGCGTGGTCTGCTACCTGGAAGTTGGAGCAGCAGAGCTAAGGAGAGAGCTTTGGCCCCAGAGGCTTGAGGGAATCCTTTACAGTTTGGTGACTGTACCGAGGTGCATTGGTGGAACTGGACGCTAGGTCCAGACCACGTATAGAGCGGGATGCACATTGTGTGTCGTCACTGGCCTGATGGCCTGAGGTTTTTTGTTTTATATGTTTGTCCTGTGATTCAATAAAGCTGGCTGAGGCCAGTGTTAAACTGAAGCCTGGTGTCCAAGTGCCAATTCAGACAAGTGGGGAAAAAATTATAGCATCAAAAAATCTCAGTTTAACACTGGCCTGTTCCTCCTTGGGCATTTATGTTGGCTTGAATTATTTGAGGCATTCACTTCACTAGATGAAGCTGGCTCCATCTTTTTTCAGTTGACAATTGACCTCTACAGGATTGAGCCTTGTCATAGACAATGTTTTGAAATTTCTACCATACATTTTCTGATTTTAATTCAAACTGTTTGCTTCTTGCATCATTGAGCTGATATGCCTTTCTTGAAGAAAAGTGAAACCACTCTTTGCTATATGGCAAGATGTATTATCATCCAGAAGCAAAGCCTATTTTCTATTGTAGAATAAGAAAAGTGTTCAACATTTCTACGTACACGCAGTTAAGTTAAAGGGTCGCATTTGCCTTGGTTCTTTACCTGGTATATGAACCTCAGGTCCTAGTGAGATCTCATGAGTTGGTTACTGTGGTATCTAGAATATAGGCTGAAAGCAGGAAAATAAAATAAAAACAATGATAGCAATCTCATTAAAATTTGTTTAATTTATCATAGGCGAAAGAAAATATCTAAAAATTTTAACAAAAAAAGTTGACAAAAAGTTTTTCAGCATGCAAAATCCTAAACTACTGATCCACTGACCTACATTTTGAGGAACGAAAATTAGCTTACAATATAAAAGTATAAAAAGATATATTTAGTTAGATTTTACTTAAAAAAATGAAAAATATAAATCATATTTTATTTTTCACAATTAATTTTTCATTAAAAATATGAGTACATTAACTGCATTAGTCTCTATAAAGGTGGGTTGAAAAAACTATTAGGATACAGAAGGAGCCATTCTTATTGATAAGTGACACTAATAAGGCTTAATCTTTTGTAACATTCTAACCCCAAGATTGAGATTAACAGTTCTGTAAAAGGGAGAGCATTGTGATGTTGTAGAAATAGAAACATTTAAAATATGATTGACATGAATGTGCTGATTAGGTCTTGTGACATGGAACAGTAGCCCTTTTATCTTTTAACAGATAGATGGTGGTTGTAAGAATATACTAGTATATAAAATTATAAATATCTGAGGCTTAAAAATGTTTTTTTTTCAATTTTTTGGGATTCATTAATAAAAAATTCAGATACATGCAGTAAATACTTTTTATCTGTTGGAACGAGTCAAATATCTATATATTTTTAATTTATTTATGATATGTTAAATGCATCTTAAACACTTCATTCCAAAATGTATGTGTAGTCCATCATGCCCGAAATTGAAAAAGATCAAAATTATGAATAAAAAATAAAAAAGTTGATTTCATATTGAATAAAAGTGATGTGTACAAGCAACTAATAGAAGGTTCAAAAACTTATCTCAAATGTTTCTGACACATGTCCTTATTTGTGAGAAAAAAATTAAAATATATAATATTTAAAAGCCAACTGAGCCAATGAAAGTGTTTGAAAGAAAAAAACTAGGGTGGATACACAAAACCAGCCTATACAGAAGCTTGTATAATGTAACCAAAGAATAAATCAAAGTGGCATCTAATGAAGTCAAACAGATGTTGATATATTATTGTGGCTACAACACAATGATTGAGGCAGCCTGTAATGTCTATCAGCAAAAAGCTGCATATAAATAGAGCATATCAATATAACTGAGTTGCATTTTGTGGACTTAAGCAAAAAGGAATGCAGCCACAACACAAAGCCACCACATCACATGTAGATCGAGAACATATCGTAACATTGCTACAGTATATCACACTGTTAAAAGGGGAACATGATTGCAATAATCCACAATACCTGTCAACAGAGACTTCATGTAAGGTAAGTATGTCAACATGTAGTTCATGTTGACAGTCTAAGGCTGGGGCTACACAGAAAAGGACAAAAAAAGGTCGAAAGTTGACCGTTTTTATTCTGATGCACGATGATGGATTTTTTCACTGTATTGGCAAAAATCACGGTTGGTTCAGGTTGTTTTGCCATCTGCTTATCGATCAAATGTATTGGAGGATGATGAAAAAACTAAAGACGCCGGCATATTACACAACATGTTGTATAATACGCTGGCTCCAGAAGACGAATGGATAAAAAACGACCTTTGTAGACAACAGGTCGTTTTTTCTATTAAAGTCTATGGACAGCATAAACGCTTGTATTTTTGGTGGTTTTAGAATCCTAATACTGCCGCAAATATGATTGTTTTTCCTTTCTGTGTAGACATAGCCCAACAGTTGGACGTTATGGAGGACATGTATGAATGAGGCTGCACCAGAAGTTTCATTCACAATATTTTTTACATAGCTCATACGTAGCAGTATCAGGCGCATTACAGAGTGCTCATGGCACTTTGTAATGCGTCTGATTTTGTGCGGCGTGCAGGATTCGGGGCAAACTAGAACCGTACGAAGCTATACATTTACAGCTTCAGTAAGGTAATTCTAGGTGCATTACTGCTGGAACAGGTATACCACTTTCACAGACATAAATGTCGTCTTAGTGCTAGAATGCTCCTGATTTATGACCCGCAGCAGAGCGGGTTCATAAATCAGGCACATTTTACACTAATATAATGCGCATAAAAATTGGCATTTAAACGCCAAAATTCATACATGTCACCCTGTATATCATGGCTATGTAGTGAAGTCACTGTATATCTAAAAAAAAATTTTGGAAAAAAAATTCATACATTTGGCAAAAAATTATATAAATATACAGAGGAGAAAATATTTGATATAGTTGTAATTTTGAAAGTTTTTCCACCTACAAAGAATGGAGAGGTCTGTCATTTTTATTGTAGGTACACTTCAACTATGAGAGACAAAATAAAAAAAAAATCCAGAAATTTACATTGTATTATTTTTAAATAATGAATTGGCATTTTATTGCTTGAAATAAGCATTTGACACAGTAGAAAAACAGAACTTCATATTTGGTATAGAAACCTTTGCTTGCAATTACAGAGGTCAGACATTTCCTGTAGTTCTTGAGTTTGTACACACTGCAGCAGGGATTTTGACTCACTCCTCCATACAGATCTTCTCAAGATTTTTCAGGTTTCGGGGCTGTTGCTGAGCTACATTGACTTTCAGCTCCCTCCAAAAATTTTTGATTGGGTTTAGGTCTGGAGACTGGCTAGTCCACTTCAGTACCTTGAAATGCTTCTTACGGAGCCACTCCTTAGTTGCCCTAGCTGTGTGTTTCGGGTCATTGTCATGCTGGAAGACCCAGACATGACCCAACTTCAATGCTCTTACTGAGGGAAGCAGTTATTGGCCAAAATCTCACAATATATGGCCCCATCTATCCTCCCTTCAAAACGGTGAAGTCATCCTGTCCCCTTTGCAGAAAAGCACCCTCAAACTATGATGCTTCCATCCCCTTGCTTCACGGTTGAGATGGTGTTCTCTGGGTTTTACTTATCCTTTTTCTTCCTCGAAACACGGCAAGTGGAGTTGATACCAGAAAGTTCTATTTTGGTCTTAACTGATCACATCACTTTCTCCCATGCTTCCTCTGGATCATACAGATGGTCATTGTTGAACTTCAAATGGGCCTGGACATGTGCTGGCGTGAGCTGGGGGACCTTGTGACCTGCAGGATTTCAATCCATGGTGGCGTAGGGTGTTACTAACAATAACCTTTGAGACTTTAGTTTTAGCTCTTTTCAGGTCATTGACCAAGTCCTCCCGTGTAGTTCTGGGCTGATTCCTGACCTTTATTAGAATCATTCTTACCCCACGAGGAGAGATCTTGCATGGAGCCCCAGATTGAAGAAAATTGACAGTTATTTTGTAATTCTTCTGTTTTCTAATAGTTGCACCAACAGTTGTTGCATTCTCATGAAGCTGCTTGCCTATTGTCTTGTAGCCCATCCCAGCCTTATGCAGGTCTACAATTTGGCCCCTAGTGTCCTTAGATAGGTCTTTGGTCTTGGCCATTACAAAGAATGGAGAGGTCTGTAATTTTTCTCGTAGGTACACTTCAACTTTGAGAGACAGAATCTAAAAAAAATCCAGAAAATTACATTGTATGATGTTTAAATAATTAGTTTGCATTTTATGGCATTAAAAAAGTATCAGATTACCTACCAACCAGTAAGAATTCTGGCTCTCACAGACCTGTTAGTTTTTCTTTAAGAAGCCCTCCTACTCTGCACTCATTACCTGTACTAATTCCACGTATTTGAACTTGTTACCTGTATAAAAGACACCTGTCCACACCCTCAATCAATTACACTCCAACATCTTCATCATGGCCAAGACCAAAGAGCTAACTAAGGACAGCAGGGACAAAATTGTACAGATGCACAAGTCTGGGATGTGCTACAGGACATTAGGCTTGGTGAGAAGGTAACAACTGTTGGCTCAATTTTTTTTTAAATGGAAAAAAACATAAGATGACTGTCAATCTTCCTCAGTCTGGGACTGCATGCAAGATCTCACTTCACGGGATAAGGATGATTCTAAGTAACATCAGTAATCAGCCCAGAACTAAACAAGAAGACCTAGTCAATGACCTAAATAGAGCTAGGACCACAGTCTCAAAGATTACTGTTGTAACACACTACGCCATCATGGATTAAAATCTTGAAGAAGAATTTCAAGTACCTGAAGTGGCCTAGTCAGTCTCCAGACCTAAACCCAATTAAAAATCTTTGGAGAGAACAGAAAGTCAATGTAGCTCAGTGACAGCCCTGAAATCTGAAAGATCTTGAGTGGATCTGGATGGAGGAGTGTGCCAAAATCTCTGCTGCACTGTGTGCAAACTTGATCAAGACCTACAGAAAATGTCTGACCTCCGTAATTGCAAACAAAGGTTTCCGCAGCAAATATGAAGTTCTGTTTTTCTGTTGTATAAAATACTTATTTCATACAATAAAATGCAAATTAATTATTTGAAAATCATACAATGTGATATTCTGGATTTACTTTAAGATTCTGTCTCTCACAGTTGAAGTGTAGCTACAATAAAAATTACAGACTTCTTTTATTCTTTGTAGGTGTAAAAACTTGCAAAATTGTATCAAATACTTATTTTCCTCTCTGTATATACCGATCACCTGGGGGACCTATGTACCTACCTTCTGGGTAGACCCTATATTGCAACCTATCTATAGGGGAAAATATTTATCCACTTACTGGGGATATGAGTTTATCTACCTACTGGAGGGCCCTATATACCAACCAACTAAAAGGGCCCTTTATAACAACCTACTGGGGGGCCTTATATACCTACTGGTGGACCATATATACCTACCTACATAATAGGTGGTCTTATATGCCTACCTACTGGGGGGCCATACATACCTACCTACTGAGAGGACCCTATAAACTTATCTACTGAGGGTTAGTGTTGAGCCGTATTTTATCGCCAAATTGAAACGGCAAGGTTTTAATGGTGATCGAAATTTTCCAGATCATGGCGATAAATAAGAGTTAAAATCTGTGCATCATCTCTTAATATCGCCGTCCTATTTTCGGCTCTTTCCTGGTAATTTTGGCGGCCAGCAAATCAGATTACAGAATAGAGCAGGGGAGATGTGTGTGCGACGTCATGACTGGGAATGTGTATGGTTTCGGAGTGCTGGAAAATCACATGACCCTCGTTTACATAGAACAGCTGTTTGGGGGGGGGGGGGGGGGGGGGCGGGGGGGGGGGGGGGGGGGGGGGGGGGGCTGTTTCAGCCTCAGTGTCTCTCAGCGTCTCATACGGGATAGACCTGCGCTCTGGCCTGTGCCAAACAGTTCAGCGAAATTAGTCCTATTTCTGCACGAGTAGATACCCTACTATTAGCTGTGATCCTTCCAATTAGTTAGATAAGAGATTATGAAGATTTATGTAGTTAGCTAAGAATTTTAAAAGCAGCATCTACCGCGTTAAATTCACGGCGGTGGGAGCGGGGGGGGGGGGGCCCGCGGGCAAACACACAGACAAGCTCTATAGAGAACTCTATCTCTATAGAGAACAATGATCAAGTTCACCAGACATAGTGTAGACATGGTAGTGGGAATACTTTATTATTAACAGATTGCTATTGAAATATTTCCTGGATTATTGGCAGCCTGAACATATATAGGATAAACAACATTTCTAGTATCTGCAGGTCTCTTTGTTAGCTGCAAACTCCATCTTTTTATATCATATACAATTTCAAGATAGGTTTCAATTTACCCATTACAACCTGTGACTGTTGAATATATCCCACCTTGCACATAAATTACTATCCACAATCTTGTATCAGCACAGGTAGATTGTTGCCAAAATACCGTGTAACGAACTTAAAAATAATCCAGTTACGGTGTTTTTTGACTTATTGCGCACCCAGCACTGTATCATTGACGGCAGCATCTACGTAAATCTTAAAACAGCAATTCTATATCGACCACGGTGAATTGAAAGGGTGCAAAAAATAATACCGTTATTAATATCAAAACATAACAGTTACGAGTTTTTTGAACTTTTGCACCCCAGCACTGTTCATTGACCGCAGCATCTACGTAAATCTTAAAAACAGCAATTGCTAAATTCACCACAAGTAAATGGAAAGGAGCAAAAAATACCGTTTATTATATCAAAACATAACGATACGTTTTTTTGACTTATGCGCACCAGCACTGTTCATCTGACGCAGCAACTACGTAAATCTTATAACAGCAATTCTATATTTACCACAATTGAATTGAAAGGTGCAAAAAATACCGTTTATTAAATCAAACATAACAGTTACGTGTTTTTTGACTTTTTATTTTTGCCTCACCAGCACTGTTCTTGAACTTCAGCATCTAACGAATCATTTAAACTACAGCCAATCTATATTCACCACAGTGCATTGAAAGTGCAAAAAATACCGTCGATAAATCAAAACAAACTGTTACGTGTTTTATTGACTTTTGCACACCCAGCACTGTTCAATGACGCAGCATCTTATGTAAATCTAAAACAGCAATTCTATATTCACCACAGGTGAATTGAAAGGTGCTAAAAATAACCGTTTATTATACCAAAACATAACTAATACGTGTTTTTTGGACTTTGCCCAGTCCAGAATTTGTGAAAACCCTTGCAGTTAAATTTTGAATCCAGCAATTTTGTTTTGTTTAAGGGATTTGAGAATAGCTGTGATTTTGCCTCATTTAATAAGAACTTTCCAAAACTATTCCATACCTTCTCAAATTTTTATATTTCCGGAACATGAGCGAATGCAGGGGTAAGAGAGCAAAGAGGGGGATAGCACATGGAGTAAGAGTACGAGAAAGGTGCACCTTCCGTCTGCGACAACACGCATGCCACGGATCGACAGTTGCAGGACCGTCAGGCCTGTCAATCGCTGGGGTCAGCCCTGGAATCTAAGTAACGAACATCGTCGCCAATCTGTCCTTCAGTGGTTAATACACATCCTGCATCTAGCAGGTCTTACCTCCTCGTCCTCGTCAGTCACTGCCGACAAATGTCGTCATCTAGCATCATCAGCATCCCTCCAACTTGAAGCAGCCCAAATGTCAGACTCTGGACCACACCACTGTGGAATAATCCATTGTCTGAAAGACCTCTTTGATGACAAAATGGGTTTTGGGGTCAGAAGGCTGTAAAAGATCAAGATGATGATTTAGTCTGCACTGACTGACGCGCCAGTTACTGCTTGCCATCAGAGGAGGTGGAGGAAGCCGTCAAAATCGGCAAAAATCCGGGCGGTCGGCAACGCCATGCAGTGCCCCCTTGCTTGTAGCCCGCACTTCTGGATTGCAGAAAGTCAGGACGACCAAGTCACCTGTGTTGATGAAGATGATGATGACGACATTGCGGATCCAACCTTGGTCTTTTCCGCAGATTTCTAGCGAGCGCTTCATCAGTGGACTATAGGAATCAGATGGGGTATGCCCAATACGGGTCCCTCCGCCACCAAAAGGGAGAGGCTCGCCAGAGTCCCTGATATGATTCCGTCCACAGCCACGGTCAGCGCAAACCCCGCTCCCGCTTATCGCCGTCAAAAAGGTCCCGGAAACCTCCTCAAGCCTTGGACTCTCTTGAGCAAGCCTCAGATTCACCCAGCGATGTCATATCCGCCTTTTGACCGTAAACGCATAAGTCGTAGTCAAGAACCTTAAGTGGTTAACCACCACCAACATGCTCTAGTCACATGCAGCGAATGCATGAGGTTGAACTGGAAGGGTGAACACATGGCCAAAAAAGGCCAGACTGACGCCCGGGCCTCCCAACCACTGTCACATCCTTTGTCTCCGCCTCACCTCCTCCGCCACACCAAGCGTTTCCTCAGCTGCCCATAGTCTCCCAGAGTCATGATTTCAGAATCAGCCTCCGCTTCAGCCTCCAACCCGCGCCCAGTACCACCACACCACCAGAGACCCATCCTACCCCCCTTCACCTTCCGCCATTTGACAACCTGCACGCCGTACAGCGGCCCAGTCTAGCAGCCAGCCTTCTGTCCTCCAGGTTTGGGAGCAAAGAAACACTTTAACCCAAACATCCCCAAAGCCAAAAGCCTGAATGTCGCATTGCCAGGCTTTTGGCCTGGAAATGATTGCCTTTACCGTCTGGTGGACACAGAAGGTTCCTGCACGTCAGGCCCTGCTCCGCCTGCCCCCAATAACAAGAGCCGAGCAGGCATTTCTTTGCCAGAAAAGCCGTCCCCGCCCTGGCCACCCCGTGTCAATCCTAAAATTTCAAGCGCGTGGTCTGCATCTGTGTCTGTAAAAGTCCATCTCAGAACCGACACATGGACTAGTAAGCTCGCAAAGCCGCTATAAAGTCTCTGAGACCAGCTCACTGGGTGAGCTTGGTGGATGTCTCTGGGGGGTGACGGTGGGCTTCTCAGGCTCGGTGCAAAAAACGCTCTTCAAAACCGCAGGGATGGTGCAGGCCTTTCCCCCAAGGTCCTCTGGTGGCATCACTGCTCAAGTCCCAGGCCAGTTGACATTATTCTGCCTTGTAGACCGTCCACACACATGTCAGGAGGCTTGGACGGCTCTAATCTAAGCAACGAGACCTGAGCGCTGCCTCGGTGACAAGAACCTTGTTGCCAGGCAAGGTGGTGTGCGATAACGGGCGAAAATCTGCTTGCCGGCCCTTAAGATCGGTAGGCTGGAGCACAACCCTTGCCTGGCCAAGTCATGAACCTTGTCGTCCCAGAAATTTCTAAAGAGCTACCCGGGTCTGGACTGCCCTGCTAAGAAGGCTCGCGGTCTGAGTTTTTACGCACTTTCCGCCATCGCACCCTGCTTCGTCCCCACTGGCTTGCTGGCAAGCGCAGCTCGGCCTCCCCTCAACCTCATTGTTACGTGGCAACAGCTGGAAATCCACCCTTCCACATGCTCCAGCGATTGTGGCAGCAGCGCAATGCCATTACGCAGTACAAGGTGACACATGGCCTGACAAGCAGCATACGGACCTCGTGGTTGTTTGAACCCACGGAAGTGGAGGCAGGTGAAAGAAGCCTCTGCACCATCCTTGCCAGATTTGAAGAAGCCACCAAAATGGTCCAGTGCGGAGCAATGCCCTTGTCATGCAAGAACAATTGTGGAGATCATAGTTCAGGAACGATCGATGGACACTCAGAAACAGCAGGTCACACCAGCGACGGAGGAGGAGACGGACACAGATCGACACGAGCCGTTCTCGTCCGTCCGTCAAATTCCACAAGGCCCGACAGTTTCACAATTTCATCGGATCCTTCATTAGCCAGGGTTCCGGGTCCCAACCTAGTGCAGAGGTGGCGCATCAGCTCTCACTGTGCATCACTCAGGCAAGTCAAGGGCTTTGTTTGAGAGCTGTGCGCGGGAGGCAGCGGAGGGAGGAGGAGGAGGAGGAGGAAGGCGGTATTCCAAGACAGCCGATGTACCGAGACCCCTTAAGGCCTTGGAAAGAGTTGGCTCGAATTTTTTCAGGCGAGGAGGATGATGAGGAAGATCGGGGGGGGGGGGGTTTGCTATACCCGCCCTTCAGACCCCGAGGTCTTGGGAAATCAAGGGCTCCATCTCTCACATGATGCTTGATCTCCATTTCCTCCAACATGATCCTCGCATTAAGGCCATCAAAATGAACAACAGATACGGGTGGCCCCCCCTGGATCCCCGTACAAAACAAAAATCAGCACTTTCCTTCCACCCACCCAAATAGAAGAGTAAATCGCAGAAATGGAGACCCTTGCTAGATTGATCAACTGGAGAATCTTTTACTCCTGCTTCCCTTCCCCAAATGACACGGTGGAACAACATCATCGACGTGACAGCAGTAGAGTGGCCAAGTAGGCGTAGCGGCAGCAGCAGCAAGGTGTCAGAAGCCAAATGGGTGACCCTCTGCAATCTTTGTTTACCCACCCTCCACCAACGCAGCAATGCAGGGCACACATCCAAAACACAGAGATCAGCTTAAGATCCTGTGCAGACTATCTGTGTCTCAACACCGATGTTTTTATGCAATGTGTTCCGACCCAATAGACTTCTGGGCTATCCAAAATGGACGAATGGCCCGAGCTGGCTCGGCACGCCATAGAGGAGTTGTTCCTGTGCCAGCATCCAGCGTCATATCTGAGGCGGCTACCTTCAGCACAGCTGGAGGAGTCATTACGGACAAACGCATCCACCGCTTTCCACAGATAAAGTGGATCGTTAGCCTTTCATCATGATGAATCAGCATGGATCTCTGATGATGATTGTGGCCCCAAACTGCCGAGGTCACCGATTAGTTGCCAGTCCTACTTCACTGTTTCCACTCAAACAGACATGGTCCCTCTTGAAAACTTTTATTTTTTTATAAAATTATCATTATCATACTTGCAATTATTATTATCAACGGCCTCTTACCCCAACAGTTTCATTTTGCTGTTTTGCTGTTGGAGACTGTAAAAGACAGCAAAAGGTTTCATGACAACACACCGTATTCCATTTACTCACATTATTGTAAGAAGTTTTCGCAGTTGTCCAATGGTTTGAGGTCAATGTTGCTGTGAGATACAGCAATAGACATGGTCCTCTTGGAACAGAAATGTGTCTTTCTAAGTGGCATTTCTCCCTCACACTTTTTTAATATTGCTGAGAATTTCATATTTTATAATTTATTTGGGGTATATGCAGTGGAGAAATAAGCCATAAATTATGGTCCTTGGAACAAAATGTGGCTTCTAATGGCATTTCTCCCTCACAATTTTTAATTGTGGCTGAGAAGTCATATTTATATAAATTTTTGGGGTCATGTACTGTGAGATACAGCAATAATCATCGCCATTGTAACAGAAAGAAATGTGCTTCTAAGTTGCATTATCTCCCTCTACAATTTTTAAAATAACAGTTGGCAGAGAAAGGTTCATTTTTAATAATTTTTTTGGTCATGCTGGCATTGAAATGCAGCAATACTACAGGACCTATATAAAAAAAATGTTTGTTTCTAACAGAACATATGTTCTTGCAAAAAATTGACCAAGTGCTCAAGGGTCCTGCAATTGAATTTTTTGGGGGCCTTTGCAGTGACCTGCACTATCAAACAGTGTCCTATCTAAAAATGTTGTTCTAACAGACATTTGTTCTTCACAATTAATTGCAAGAGTGCTCAAGGGTGATGGTTGCTTGTCCCCAGAACAGAATAGGTAGGAACACATGTTAAAAGGGACACATATTGCAAAATGACTTGTTTTTTGCAAGATCTTTAACATAGCATACTCTAACCCCCTGTATTGAGACAACCCATTTAATACAATAAAAAAAGAGAAACAAAGACATGTGGGATTCCTTCCTAAATTAAAAATGTGTTTTCTAGAATTAAAGTACTAAAAAACTTGCATGTACCAAAAAGCTGTTACAAAAAATTTCCCACCTGAGAATGTACAAGGGAGGTACAGGAAAACTTGAACCAGAAGTAGGTTATTAGAATGACATGGAGTATGGAGGCACGACAGAGAACAAAAGTACAGAGACCATTTCCCCAGACGTTGAGTAAAAAAGAAAAAAATGCCAAGCTAAAGGGCACCTGGGTGTAACAAGGAGAGCGTTAAACCACCAGGTATTATCCAAGTGAACTCAATTGTCCACAAAAACACTCCATCAACGAGAGGGCCAACGAACAAGCGCTACCCAGGTATTGACGTGTACAGAGGAAGCTGGCGTTCTCACACTTTCCTCTTCCCACTCTGCTTTCAGCACGACAATTTTTGTTGCTAGCTCATCATGGCAATATTAACCTGCGTGTTAATAGAATTACGGAGACCCAGAATGGGGCTTTCACCGCAACCCACTGTAACTCCGCCCTGGGTCTTGCTGTGCCCAGGACATTTTAGTCAATGTCCCGTTCAACGAAAATGTGGTGAAATGACTCCCTTTTATCCGCACTTATTGAATGTGGGTCATGCAGGTTGGGGCTCATCTGTGGTGGCCCAGGACAGGATAGTCAAAGTCCATCAACCTAAATGGTGTTGAAAGACTCCTTTTTCCGGCACTTTTTAAATGTGGGGGTCATGCAGAGTTTGGGCTCATGCTGTGGCCCAGGACAGGTATAGTCCCATTTCCAGTGAAACTAAAATGGTGATTGAATGACTCTTTTCCGGCACTTTTAAATGTGGGGTCCATGCAGGTTTGGGCTCATGCTGTGCCCAGGCAGGTATAGTCAATGTCCAGTGAAAAAAAATGGTGGTTAAAGACTCCTTTTTCCGGCACTTTTTAAATGTGGGGGTCATGCAGGGTTGGGGGCTCATGCTGTGGCCCATGACAGGTATAGTCAATAGACCAGTGAAACTAAAATGGTGGTTGAAAGACCATCCTTTTTTCCGGCCCTTTTTAAAATGTGGGGGTCATGCAAGGTTTTGGGCTCATGCTGTGGCCCAGGACAGGTATAAGTCAATGTCCAGTTCAACTACAATGGTGGTTGGAAAGACATCCATTTCCCGGCACTTATTAATGAGGGTCCATGCAGTTTGGGGCTCATGCGATGGCCCAGACAGGAATAGTCAATGTCCAGCTCAACTAAAAATTGGTGGTTGAAAGACTCCTTTTTCCGGCACTTTTTAAATGTGGGGGTCATATATGCAGGTTTGGGCTCATCGCCGTTCGCCAAGGACAGGTATAGTCCAATGTCCAGAGAAACTAAAAATGGTGTTGAAAGACTCCTTTTTCCGGCAACTTTTTAAAAATGTGGGGTCATGCAGGTTTGGGGGCTCATGCAGTGGCCCCTGACAGTAATAGACAATGTCCAGTGAAACTAAAATGGTTGTAGAAAGACTCCTTTTTCTGGCACATTTTAATGTTGGGGCATGCAGGTTTGGGGGCTCCATGCTGTGGCCCATGACAGGTATAGTCAATGTCAAGGTGTAACTAAAAAGGTGGTTGAAAAGACTTCCCTCCCTTTTTCCGGCACTTTATAAATGTAGGGTCAAGCAGTTATGGGGCTCATGCTGTGTCCATGACAAGGTATAGTCAATGTCCAGTGAAACTAAAATGGTGGTTGGAAAGACTCCTATTTTCCGGCACTTTTAAATTTGGGGGTCCATGCAGGTTTGGGGCTCTGCTTGCCTTCCAGGACAGGGATATTTCAATATCCAGTTCAAGTAACATGATGGTTCAAATCAACTGCCTCTGTCACATATTTATCATTTGTTGGGTGAATTCAGGATTAAGGTTCAGGCTGTGGTACAAGACAGGGATAGTAAATGGTCAGTGGACTTATTTCTGTTACTATATAACCTAAGTGTGTTGCCTAAAGATCTAGCACGTATCCAATTGACAGAAGTGAAGTTAATTTCAGCTTCTCCAGCCTTGTTGAGGTGTAAATAATGAAGGTGTTGTTGCTCCTACCTCACCCCTCCCCAAAGACTCTTTAATGTCCATCCGCGCATAATCGATGCTCACAATCGAAAACCTTATCGATAGCGACCGACTATCGACTATCGATCCATCTCGATAGCCAACGCAATCGCTCAACACTAGTCGAGATCTATTTTCTAGATCTTATAGTTTGTCATTTAGTCGTTTATTTTCCTGGAGTATGTCAGAGAGTTGTAATTTGGCTCGTTCGGCATCAACTTTGAGGTCCCTCAAGAGAATATCATGTTGGTCTAGTCTTTCCGATTGAACCTTTACTTGACCTGAGCCACTAATCTGGTCACTGATGCCATTAATGATTTTTGTAGGTCTGAGGAGATTTGTTTAGCGACCTCAGCGACCAATAACATCAAAGCTGTGAAAAGTACTGGTCAGTGGGGACGGGCAGCTCTTGGATTTTGTGAGAGTTTGGAGGGCCTGGGGGAGCAGAGATGGCCCAGCCGCCCAGGACATTCACTCCAATCAGTGGTAGATATCCGAAATGTATCCACCAAGTTATCTTGTACGTCGTCTTGAAATGACGGTTCAGGAGGGGCTGGACCCTGTAATTTGTCATTTTTTGGAGGTTGTTTGGTATTTTTTGAATGATTTTTTTGAACGACTTGCTGATATATTTTTCCATGTACTAGCTTAGTTTGAGGGATGCGCGTACAGGGTGGTGAAGTATTGTTGATTGGGTCCTTAGAAGGGAGGAAATAGACAAAGTAGATTCTTATTTCAGTAGAAAGCAGCAGTGACAATCTTTCGTTGCAGAAGAATGGAGGCGTCTCTAGGGCTATACTGTATTGCTTGCTATCAGCCTATATGAGAGACCGGGTTAATACTGTAATATCAGGGATTTCCTGGTCACTTCTAGTGTGCAGGAGAGGGTCAGATGCAGTGAAGGTGGCTGCTGATTTGATTTGAGGCGTTATTGCCTTAGATCAGTGTCTGATTGTGCAGTGTGTCATCTGAGGACTGCATGAGGTATCAGCAGCGGAGTTAAGCTGGAGCAGGCTGACACTGCAGAGAGAATTTGGTCTCTTTTAGCCTGCCGTGCTGAGAGTGGGTCGTGGATACTGCTGTTATTAGGGAGACCAGCCTTTAAGCAGGAAAATGATGGCCATTTGTTCCGCTAGGGGTTTGCGCCAAAAGCCGCGTGGAGCAGGCGGTCGGCAGACTTTAGTTATTAGCTAGGTATTCCAGGTCTCTTTGCTGTTATTGGGGCTCTGGACCTCCGTTCAATGCTGTGGCAGTTTATTTATACTGTACATAGTGAGCATTTCCCCCGTGGTACCTGGTAGTGCGGCGCCTCTGGCAGATACAGCCGTTCGTCCCGCAGTCCTCAGAAGTCAGGGGTGTCGGGATGTTGCGGCAGCTCTAGTGTGTGTTTCGGCAGTATACCTCCGGGAAGATGCCTGCGCCGTTCCTTGTGCTCTTCCAGGGACCCCGCTGCAGTGCGGATGCTGTCCGGCACAGGCGGCTCTGCCCAGCCAGGTGCTGCGCCCCGCTGTCTATCAGAGTCACGAGGCAGGAGTGGTAAGTGGCCGCCGGGCGGGCTCTCTAAGTCCGGCTTCCCGAGGCATTTTTTGTCCGCGAGGGTCTAGTTGAGGAGCGGTGGGGTCTGGTGATAAACCTGTGTGATACAGGTGTCTGTGGCAGGTTTTAGACTGTCAGGTGAGGTCCGCTGCTCGAGAGCTCCTTCCACTAGCTCACCCCATGTCGGCGCCGGAACTGGAAGTCCCTGGCAATCGATTTTTACCACCTCACCAATGCCTGCAAGGCAGGGCAGCATTCAGACACACAGATACCCCCCTTATAACCATGGTCCATGTCTACCTACAGTTCAAAATCAATGTTTTGTACTTAGTCTGGACCCATTCAACTTCTGTGTGTTCAAACTGAGTGAATGGCCTGAGTCATATTAGTTTTATCCTGCACAGCTGCCAGCGTTATCTCGGAACGTATATTCAACACAGCTGGCAGGGTGATTACTTACTGACAAATGTATCCATCTTTCCCCTGACAATGTGGATTGTTCGACATTTATAAAATGAATCAAGCATGGATCTCTGATCTCTGATCATTTGTTGCCCCGTTTTCTGATTTCACTGACTAGTAAATAGTAACACGTCTTCTTTACAATGTGAAATACACATTTAAACTACACTACAACTCATGTCTGTGCTTCCCGTGCCTGCTCGCTTTCTAGAAATAGTACTTCTACTTCTGCCACACATCTAGAATTTACAAGTCTTGAATTTATTTGAAATTCATACCTGTATGACCTTGATGTGCACTGCATAAACCTCTTACTCCTCCTCTTTGTAGTCCTCCAAATCTTTACTTTGAATGCCCTCCCATCTGTACTACCACCAAATGTACTAAGCCCTGTTATCCTGAACATCAATGTTTTCCATTGGCACCATTCTTGTTGCCACCAATCGTACTGAGGTCCACTGCACCTCCTATAGCTACGCCCATGCTTGCAAGCTGTCCCCATCTTTTCAGTTAGCCATTGAAAGGAATTAAGTATTTTAGCCTTTCATTTTCTTTTTCTGTCACTCTTGGAGCCAAAATTTATTCACTAGGTTGTTCCACATATCCAGTTTACTCTTCTGGATCGTAATTACAGCTTCTCCTCACCTGTATAGGTTCCCCATTGACATGTTCTCACTGCCAGCAATGGTACTGCTACCTGATCTTGTGGAACTAGAGCCTTCATGTTTCCTACTGCCATGTTCTCGCTGCCAGCAATGGTAATGCCGCATAATCTTGTTAAACCGGAATCTCCATGTTCCCCACTCCCATGTTCTAGCTGCCAGCAAAGGTTATTCCATCTAATCATGTCGAGAATCGGATCCTCCATGTTCCTCATTGTCATGTTCCCACTGCCACCAATGGTAATGCTGCCTAATCTTGTTGCACCGGAACATCCATGTCCCCACTGCCCATTTCTTTTCCGCTGCCAGCAATGGTACTGCTGCCTAATTTTGTCAAACCGGAACCTTGCTGTTCTCCATTGGCATGTTCTTACTGCCACCAACGGTACTGCTGCCTAATTTTGTCAAACTGGAACCTCGCTGTGCTCCATTAGCATGTTATCACTGCCACCAATGGTACTGCTGTCTAATCTAGTCGAACCGGAACCTCCATGTTCTTCATTGGCATGTTCTCGCTGCCACCAATGGTTTTGCTACCTAATTTTGTCAAACCGGAACCTTGCTATTCCCAATTGCCTAATCTTGTCAAACCGGAACCTCCATATTTCCTATTGGCATGTTCTCGCTGTCGCCATTGGTACTGCCATCTATTCTAGTCTGCTGCACCTCCAATATCTACGCTCCAGCTTGCAAGCTGTACTCATCTTTTCAGTTAGCCATTTAAGCCTTGTATCCACATAATCCATTTTACTATTATGGATGGTAATCACAGCTTCTCTTCAGCTGTATAGATATAAAAAAAAAAAACCCTTACATCTTCTCCCATTGACTTTAATGGGGTTCGATTCGAACCTATAACCGAACACCACTACTGTTCATTTTACTGTTCGCTACATTATAATTTCGACAGCCATAACTTGTTTTTTGCAGGATGAGTTGATATTTTCACTGGTATCATTTTAGGGTTCATGTGATGCTTTTATAGCTTTTTGTCAAGGATACTGTAAGGCAGGATGAACAAAATACACCATTACTGGTAGTGTTTTTTGTTTTTATTTTGTACCGTGGTCACTGTGCGGTATGAATGACATTTTAACTTTGCTCAGCAGGCCGATATGATTACAGAGATACTCAATCAGTGTTGGACTGAGGTACCTAGGGACCACAGGTGGAGTTGACTCCAGGGCCCAGCAGTTGAGCTGTTTCTGGGCCCACTGGTGGAGTTTATTTTAAGGGCACACCCTACAGCTATTGTAAATTACTATAAATGCCTCCTATAATTCTTTTGTTTACTTGTCCCCACAGGGGACTTGATTCAGCACGGAATTATGTTTCCGTAATTATACAGCAATTTGTGTGAACCCCTTCCCGACCATGACATAAGCTTACATCAAATGTTGGGAAGGAGTTAAAGAGCCTGTTTACATCTGCTCATAGTAGCAACTGCCATACTTTCAGTTAGCTATTGAGGATGTGTTTCTCTTAAGTGAATTTTATGGTTCCTCTAGAAGGAGACCTGATCCATCAGCATTCTAATATTTAATGCTGTCTAAAGAACATGGGACAGCATGTATGTAAATTGGTGCCAGCATACATTGTATAGAAACTTTATGAGAGTAAAGAGACCAGGTCCTTTAGCCAATTTGAACTTAGACTCCACAATATGTATATCTCCTTTAGCTAAACTGTGACATGATCTGAGTCCTCCATTCAATCAGTGCAGAGGAGAAAAATGCATTCCCCAAAGTTTGATAATGACATTTTTATTTGTTTGATCCCTACATTCCAAAAGCCATAACTTTTTTTTCTCTTGATAGCTGTACAATGGCTTACTTTTTGTGCCACAAGTTTTATTTATTTTTAGTATAATTAAATGTATTATATAGTGTTTTAAGAAACCCAAACTATTTGTGAGAAATAATAATAAAAACTAAATTGCAACAGTGTTACAGACACATATATACAGACCAAATGTTTGGACACACCTCCTCATTCCAACAGTTTTCTGTATTTTTATGACTATAAAAATTGTAAATTCACACTAAAGGCATCAAAACTATGAAATAACACATTATGAATTATATACTTTACCAAAAAAAATGGACACGACTGAAAATATGTCTTATATTCAGGTTCTTCAAAGTAGCCCACCTTTTGCCTTGAATACTTACTCTCTTTGCACACAATCATGGTCTTCTCTTGATGAACTTCAAAGGTTGTCAACTGAAATGGTCTTCCAACAGTCATGAAGGATTTCCCACGATGCTATACACGTTGTTGGCTCCTTTTGCCTCACTCTGAGGTCCAGCTCACACCCAAACCATCTCGAGGGTTCAGTGTTCTGGTGTCTGGTGGAGGCCAGGTCATCTGGCTTAGCACCCCATCAACTTTCTCCTTCTTGGTCAAATAGCCCTTAACACAATCTGGAGGTGCGGGGGGGTTGTTTGGGTCATTGTCCCTTCTGAAAAAATAAATGATAGGTCCAACTAAAACCAAACCGTAATGAATAAGCAAGCCGCCTGCAAGATGCTGTGGTTAACCATGCTGGGTTCAGATTCCTTCAATTTGAATAAAATCCCAACAGTGTCACCAGCAAAAGCACCCCCACACCATCACACCTACCTCCTCATTCATCCGTGGGAACCAGGCATGAAGACCATTCGTCACCTTTTCTGCTGCACAAAGACACGGGATTGGAACCACAGATCTCAAATTTAGACAAATCAGACCAAAGCACAGATTTCCACTGGACAAACAATGTATCCATTGCTTGTGTTCTATAGCCCACACAAGTCTATTCTGCTTGTTGCCTATCCTTAGCAGTGGTTTTCTAGCAGCTATTTTACCATGAAGGCCTGCTGCACACAGTCTCCTCTTGAACTCTGTGTGGCATTGACCTTATTTCTAATCTGAGCTGCTGTTAACCTGCAATTTCTGAGTGCTGTGACTCGGAGGAACTTATCCTCCGCAGCAGAGAGTACTCCTGGTCTTCCATTCCTGGGCGGTCCCTCATGTGAGTCGTTTCTTTGTAGCGCTTGAGGTTTTTGCCACTGCACTTGGGGACAACTTTCAAATCTTTCCCAATTTTTCGTACTGACTGAACCCTTCATTTTCTTAAAGTAATGATGGCCCTTCGTTTTTCTCAACTGCTTTTGTTCTTGCCATAAACTGTCCATTCATAGGACTATCAGCTGTGTATCCACCTGACTTCTGGAAACAACACAACTGAAGGTTCCAACCCCATTATAAGGCAAGAAATCCACCCACTTATTAAACCAGAACCAGGGCACACCTGTGAATGAAAACCATTTCAGGTTACTACTCTTAAGCTCATCAAGAAAATCTCCAAAAGTGTGCAAAGCAGTAATCAAAGGCAAAAGGTGGCTACTTTGAAGAACCTGAGAATAAAAGACATATTTTCAGGTTGTTTTCACATCACACTTTTTTTAAAGTATATAATTCCACATGTGTTAATTCATAGTTTTGATGCCTTCATTGTGAATCTACAATTTTTATAGTGAAAATACAGAAAACTGTTGGAATGAGATGGTGTGTCCAAACTTTTGGTCCGTACTGTATATATATATTTTAGACATTACAAATTCAAAAAACAGTGGCACATTATGGACTAAGGAAACCGTCAAATGGGACATAGGAAATTTGGAAAAAGCATTACTGCTAACTAGAATACATGAAAAAATGAGTTCTCAGTTTCACACTTTTTGTCCAAAAATGCTAAGCCCACCCTCCCAATCATCAATCAGGGGACCTCAAAGTGCAGTGGGTCCCTAGCTATTGTCACCTCAATTGGGTCCTATTCAGACCTGCATACCTTAGGGAGACGAAGATACCTGCTTCAATAACACTGCACTGGTTTAAAAACCTGGGGAAGTGGGAGGGTGCAAACACCAAAATGGAGACTACCACTCCCTCCCTACATATATAAAATCAAAAAACAACAATTGGTTTTGCACATGGAAAAACATTGTTTTGAAAAAAACAAATGCACATGGTGTGGCCGCAATTCATATAGACATTACAAATTCAAAAAACATGGCACATCTATGGACTAAGGAAAACCGTCAAATGGGACATAGGAAATTTGGAAAAGCATTACTGCTAACTAGAATACCATGAAACCAAATAGAGGTTCACAGTTCACAGACACACTTTTGGCCCAAAAATGCTTAAGCCCACCTCCCAATTCATCAAGGGACCTCAAGTGCAAGGTGGTCCCTATCCTATTGTCACCTCTATTGGGTCCTAGTCAGACCTGCATACCTTCGGGAGCGAAGATACCTGCTTCACAGAACCCTGCACTGGTTTAAAACCTGGAAGTGGTTGGGGTGCAAACACCAAAAATCGGAGACTACCACTCCTCCTACATATAATAATCAAAACAACAATTGTTTTTGCACATGGACAAACTTTGTTTGAAAAAAACAAATGCAGCACTGGTGTGGCAGCAATTCCAATATACAATTACCACAAATTCAAAAAACAGTGGCACATTATGTACTAAGGAAACGTCAATGGACATAGGAAATTTGAAAAAGCATTACTGCATAACTAGAATATGCATGAAAAAAAATTGAGGGTTCTCAGTTCACACTTTGCCAAAAATGCATAAGCCCACCTCGCAATCATCAGGGGACCTCAAGTGCAGTGGGTCCTACGCTATTGTCACCTCTATTGGGTTCCCCCCCTATTCTGACCTGCATACCTTAGGAGCGAAGATACCTTGCTTCAAAGACACTGCACTGGTTAAAACCTGGGATAGAGGGTGGGTGCAAACACCAATATGGAGACAACCACTCCACCCCTTTACATATATATAATCAAAAACAACAATTGGTTGTTGCACATGGAAAAACTTTGTTTGAAAAAACAAATGCACCCTGTGTGCAGCAATCCATATAGACATACAAAATTCCAAAAAAAACAAGTGCACAATATGACTAAGAAACGTCAAATGGACATAGAAATTTGGAAAAAGCATTTACTGCTAACTAGAATACATCAAAAAATTGAGGTTCTCATTCAAACACTTTTGGCCAAAAATGCTTAATAAGCCCACCCTCCCAATCATCAGGGGACCTCAGTGCATGTGGTCTAACGCTATAGTCACCTCTATTGGGTCCGTATTCAGACCTGCATACCTTAGGGATCGATAGATACCTGCTTCAAAGAACATAGCACTGTTAAAAACCTGGGGAAGTGGGTGGGGTTCAAACACCAAAATGGAGACTACCACACTCCTCCCCCTACATATATATAATCAAAAACAACAATGGTTTTGCACATCGGAAAAAACTTTGTTTTGAAAAAACAAATGCACACTCGGGTGTGGCAGCAATTCATATATACATTACAATTCAAAAAACCTGGCAACATTATGGGACTAAGGAAACCGTCAAATGGTTACAAAGGAAATTTGGAAAAAGCATTACTGCTCAACTAAGAATACATGAAAAAAATGAGTTCTCAGTTCACACTGTTGGCCAAAAATGCTTTAACCAACCTCCCCCAATCAATCAAGGGACCTCAATGCATGTGGTCCTACGCTATTGTCACCACATATTGGTCCTATTCAGACCTGCATACCTTAGTGAGCGAAGATACCTCTTCAAAGAACACTGCACTGGTTAAAACACTGGGGAAGGTGGGTGGGGTGCAAACACCAAAATGACGACTACCAACTTCCTCCCAAACATATATATAATCAAAAAACAACCAATTGGTTTTGCACTATGGAAAAACTTTGTTTGAAAAAACTATCCACACTGGTGTGGCACAGATTCAACATAGACATTAACAAATTCAAAAAACCAGTGGCACCAAATGGATACTAAGGAAACCGTCAAATGGGACATAGGAAATATGTGAAAAAGCATTACCTGCTACACTAGAAAACATTGAAAAAAATTGAGTTCACAGTTCACACTTTGGCCAAAAATGCTTAAGCCCACCTCCCAATCATCAAGGGGACCTCAAGTGCAGTGGGGTCCTACGCTATTTGTCACCATCTATTTGGTCCCTATACAGTACCTGCATACCTTAGGGAGCGAAAGATACCTGCTTTTCAAAAACACTGCACTGGTTTTAAAACCTGGGAAGTGGTGGGGTGCAACACCAAAAGGGAGACTACCACTCTCCCTACATATATAAATCAAAAAAACAAAATTGGTTTTGGCACATGGAAAAAACTGTGTTTGAAAAAACAAATGCACACGGATGTGGCAGCAAATCATAAGACATTACAAATATTCAAATCACAGTGGCACAATTAATTGACTAAGGAAACCATCAACTGGGACATAGGAAATTTGGAAACAGCATTACTGCTAACTAAATACATGAAAAAAATAGAGGTCCAGTTCACACTTTTGCCAAAAATGCTTAAGCCCACCGTCCCAATCATCAAGGGGACCTCAAGTGCAGGTGGGTCCTACGCTTATTAGACACCTCTATTGGCCTATTCAACCTGCACTACCTGAGGGACGAAGATACCAGCTCAAAGAACACTGCACTGTTTAAAAACTGGGGAAGAGGTTGGGGTGCAAACACCAAAATGAGACTACCACTCCTCCCATACATATATATAATCAAAAACAACAATTGATTTGCACATGGAAAAACTTTGTTTGAAAAAACCAAATGCACCACTGGTGTGGCACGCAATTCATATAGACATTACAAATTCAAAAAACAGAGGCACATTATGGAACAAAGGAAACCGTTCAAAAGGGACATAGGAAATTTGGAAAAAGCATTACTGCTAACTAGAATCACATAAAAAAATTGAGTCTCAGTCACACTTTTGGCCAAAAATGCTTAAGCCCACCTCCCAATTCTCAAGGGGACCTCAAGGTGCAGGAGGGATCCTCGCTATGTCACTCTATTGGTTCCTATATTCAGCACCTGCCATACCTTAGGAGCGAAGATACCATGCTTCAAAGAACACACTGCACTCCCTGGGTTAAAACCTGGGGAAGTGGTGGGGTGCAACCAAACAAAATGGAGACTACCACTCCTCCCTACATATATAAAATCAAAAACAACAATTGGTTTTTGCACATGGAAAAACAATGTTTGAAAAAACAAATGCACACTGGTGTGGCAGCAATTCCGATAAGACATTACATAATTCAAAAAACAGTGGCACATTATGACTAAGGGAAACCGTCAAATGGGACATCGGAAATTTGGAAAAAGCATTACTGCTAACTAAAATAAACATGCTGACCACACCAGTGGTGCATTTGTTTTTATCAAACAAGATTTTCCATTGCAAAACCAATTGTGGTTTTTTGATTATATATATGTAGGTAGGATGTAGTCTCACAATTTGGTGTTTGCACCCCACCCACGTCCCCAGGTTTTAAACCAGTGCAGTGTTCTTTGAAGCAGGTATCTTCGCTCGACCCCCCCCCCCCCGGCACCCCCCCTAACCCCTAGTATGCAGGTCTGATTAGGAACCCAATAGAGGTGACAATAGCGTAGGACCCACCTGCACTTGAGGTCCCTTGATGATTGGTGAGTCGGGCATAAGCATTTTTGGCCAAAAGTTTGAACTGAGAGCCCTCAATTTTTTTCATGTATTCTATTAGCAGTAATGCTTTTTCCAAATTTCCCTATGTCCCATTTGAACGGTTTCCTTAGTCCATAATTGCCACTGGTTTTTTGAATTTGTAAATGTCTACTATGAATTGCTGCCACACCATGAGCATTTGTTTTTTTTCAAACAAATTTTTCATGTGGAAAACCAATTGTGTTATTGATTATATATATGTAAGGGAGAATGGATCTCCAATTTGGTGTTTGCACCCCACCCACTTCCCAGGTTTAAAACCAGTGCAGTGTTCTTTGAAGCAGGTATCTTCGCTCCCTAGGTATGCAGGTCTGAATACGGACCCAATAGAGGTGACACTAGCGTAGGACCCACCTGCACTTGAGGTCCCCTTGATGATTGGGAGTGGGCTTAAGCATTTTTGGCCAAAGTGTGAACTGAGAACCTCAATTGTTATTCCATGTATTCTAGTTAGCAGTAATGCTTTTTCAATATTCCTATGTCCAATTTTGCGGTTTCCTTAGTCCATAAAGTGGCCACTGTTTATTGAAATTAGGTAAATGTCCTATAAGAATTGCTCCACACCAGTGTGCATTTGTTTTTCAAACAAAGTATTTCCATGTGCAAAACCAAATGTTTGTTTTTTGATTTATATATAAGGAGATTGGGTAGTCACCATTTGGTGTTTGCACCCCACCCACTTCCCCAGGTTAAACCAGTGCAGTGTTCTTTGAGCGAGGTAACTTCGCTCCCTAAGGGATGCAGGTCTGAATAGGACCCAATAAGTGACAATAGCGTAGACCCACCTGCACTTGAGTCCCCTTGATATTGGGAGGTGGGCTTAAGCATTTTGCCAAAGTGTGAACTGAGAAACCTCAATTTTTTCATGTATTCTAGTTAGCAGTACTGCTTTTTCCAAATTTCCATGTCCCATTTTGACGGTTACCTAGTCCATAATGTCCACTGTTTTTTGAATTTGTAAAGTCTAATATGAATTGCCTGCACCATGTGCATTTGGTTTTATTCAAACAAAGTTTTTCCATGTGCAAAACCAAATTGTTGTTTTTGATTATATATATATTTTAGAGGCAAAGAGACCAAAACAGTCATTTTGGCTTTGGATATGTAACATTTTGTAAAATGTGAAACCAATGCAGTTTCTTCACTGTAACCTGGATGAGCGCCACATTTTTTTTCTATGGATATCTAAGTTTTGAGTCTTTCACCGGGCTCATTATTGAGGGCACCCCGAATTTCTCTATATTTTTGTCTGTGCCACTGTGGTCTTCTTTCAGATAGATAAATAGATTGATAGATAGATAGATAGACATTAGTCTTGTACACTACAGTGCAATACTAGTGTAGTATCTAGCTTTAGGGTAGTGTACTTTTTCAGTTCACCTAATTCAATTTGCCTCTGGCAGGGTGTTGTAGGTGTAGTAATATAGTCTCCATCACTAAAGGCATATTCACAAGAAAGTGCAGTGTGACAGCATATAGTGTATGTAGTCAGGCTTGGGCTGGTCCACAGGGGAGCAAAAAAAAACATCAGTTGGTCCCTGGGCATAGCCTCAGGCTGATTTTCAGGGAGAAAGGTAGAGAACAAGAGAAAGAGCGCCCAAAGGGTGGGCCCCAACTATCAGCTCCACTGTTTGGTCCTAGGCACTCCTGTCTGACACTGTATGTGTGTACTTTATGCTGTGTGTATAGGGTATGTGGTGGGTCTGTAATGTATGCTGTACCTGTGAGCCTAGCACTCGCTCTTCGCTACTGGATTTTATTTACACAGGCAATGCTTATCAAATCAAATAGACAACTGCTGTTATCACAAATGGTATATTCGTATATTGTGGTCAAAACCTTGCCATTTTGGTGCAATTTTGCTGTAGTTTTGTAAAGTGCCAGATTGGAACTAAAAAGCTACCTTGGCACAACCCCCTAGCCCACAAACAATATCTGTCTCCAAATTTTACATTTGTCATGCACATCATCACTTTCTAAAATAATACCAATAACACAAGCAAGAAAGTAAAAGTGGCATATAAAATCCCCTAACAACAGGGTCATCGACAGGCGTGCACTCATTTTAGCAATTAGGGACAAGTGTATTCTGCCACTAAACAAGTGCCAATATAACCTACAATACCGCCACATAGTAACCACATAAAGGTCAGACACCAGCTCAGGTCACCGTCAGAGTGAATACATCACTTATTCAGCACAGAAGGAGAATAAACACTGACATCCAGGGACTCACACAAGAGGTCTTTTTTATCGGTGTCTCTCACTTTCCATTTTTTTCTCCATCTGGTTCAGAACCCATGATGACTTCTCCCTGCCACAACTTGTCTCCGTAGAATTTACTACACAAACATGTTACACTCCTCACTTTTTCAGCATCTCCCTACATGTTCCAACCTCAGTATAAACTCCCTCCCCTAATAGTAATGAATACCCCTTTGTGTCTCAAGCAGCTAAAGTACCTCAAGACAGCTATGGAGCTCCCATTAAGGCACCCAGTTTTAGTCTTGTATAGCCCACCACCCCCCCCCCCCCCCCAAAAAAAAAAAGTAGGCAAATAGGATCCCTTTTTATGCAGGTAGACCCCAATTATACAGGAAGGTATGGAGGCCCCCATTATGTTGGGAGGTTGGAATATAGACCCCCCATTAGGTAGATAAGTAATTTTAGCCCAATATTAGCTGTAACATACTGCTGACACCCTGGTGTAATAACCAGGATTGAAGATAACTTCAAACTAGGCCATTAAACCTCTTCAATGCTATGATCAATAGTGACCATAGCATGCAAGTGATAACATTTTAAATTTCCCAAAAAACAAATTAAATGTTTTTTATATTTTATGTACTGTTAAAATAACTCATCTTGAAATAAAAGGATTACAAAAATAAAAACATTATAGTTCTTCAAAGGCTGAGATACAAAACAAAATAAAATTTCATTAAGGTAAAAAATGTCTGCACCAGTAAGGAATTAAGTTTCAATTTAAAAATAGGTTTACAAAATGGTCACAAGAGCCAATCTCTGAATATTCTGTGGTGAAATATAACAACAGAAATAGGAGTTACTCCTAGGCATTAAAAACTGGACACAAATTACTATATTACTGAGGTGCCATTTGCTTAGAAGCTTGGTAACATGCAATTTATCTTTCCAGGACCACTGCTGTTTACCTGGTAATACATGCATTCACAAAATAATACATATCTACAATATCATTTAAGCTAAATACAATATATTTTACCATGAAATGAACTGCAACAAGACTATGCAAAAACTAAAATTCAGTAGCTAGCTAATTCATCACACTTTAAAGAACCTTACATTAACACTAAAAATATTATGCCTTTGTGTAGCCAACGTCATTATTGAAACAGCTGTGAATAACAAAAATTGGAGTGGTCTTACTTGGAGCTAGAACATATGCAAACAGATAACTGGAACTAGGAGATTCTGTAAGATATGCACAAAGGAACATTTTCTTAAAATGGAGCTCCAGCTTTAAGACCATTGTACAAGAGTCATCTGTTTCAAACAATCTGTGCCTGTAGGAAGGGGCCCTTACTAACAAAATGAAAACAAAATGGGAGATTTAACAACCTTGCTAATCAAATTTATAGGGGTTGTCTCACTAGGCAGCTTCAGACTCACACTCCTTAGTCAGGCTGTGGGTGGCTGGCATATCACAGCTCTGCTATTCCTAACTATTCCTGTTACAGAAACATGAATGTGAGAAGTTTATAATCTGTAGAGCCCAAAGCTGGTGGGTGAAAAACATGTAAGGCTTGGTTGCACATCTGCATTGGAGGTTCCGTTCGGAAATTTCCATGACAGACGTTAAAATTAGTGATGAGCGATTACGTTGACTATCGACATCGGGACGAAAGTCGATATCGGCAATTAGCAATAAGATTATCGATTGTCGATATATAGATTTTCGCCGTTGACCTTTTCAAAGTCTATGGGAGAGGAAAAACACATTCATTCTTCACCCATATCAGGGATGGAAGGAAGCTGGATTTTACATCACACATCAGCTCAAATGGATTACGTGCTACATTTAGGCAACACACTTAGGTTATTAAAGCACAGAAAAAAAGCACAGACATTCAATATCCTGTCTTGCAACACAAGCATGGACCCTTAACCTGCATGAACACATATTAAAATAGTGCACGAAGGCAGTATGAGTTGAACCATTCATTTTTACTTGAACTGGACATTGATATCCATGTCATTGGAAAGCCAGCACATGAGCCCCAAACCTGCATGACCCCAGATTAAAAAGTGCTGGAAAAGGAGTCTTTCAAACCACATTTTTTGTTGAACTGGAAATTAACTATTTCTGTCCTGTACCGCAGTATGACCATTAAACTGTTCTGAACCCACAGATTAAAAGTGCTGGGGAAAGGAAAAAGGGAGTCTTTCAAACCACCAATTTTTGTTGAACTGACATTGACTATAACTTGTCCTGGACCGCAGTATGAAATTAAACCTGTCTGACCCCAAATTTAAATGTGCAAGGAAAAGGTGTCTTGTGAACACCATTTTTAGTGAAACTGGTCATCATTAAACTATATCATGTCCTGTACCTCGCCTGTATGGACCATTAAACCTGTCTTGACCCACAGATTAAAAGTGCTGGGAAAAAAATTATAGGAGTCCTTTGAACCACCTTTTTATGTTGAACTGGACATTGACTATACCTGTCCTGGGTCACAGCACGAGCACCCAAACCATGCATGACCCCTGATATAAAAAGATGCCACAAAAAGGTAGGTTCTTTGAACCACCATTTTTAGTTTCAATGGACATAGACTATCCCTGTCATGGGCCACAGCATGTGCCCCAAACTGACATGACCCCCCCCAGTTTAAAAAGGGCCGGAAGAAAAAAGGATAAGGTCTTTCAATCCCACCATATTTAGTTGAACGGGACATTGACTATATCTGTCCTGCGTACGCGTAGTGATGGGACCATTAAACCTGTCTGTCCCAACGATTTAAAAAAAAAGTGCGGAAATAGGAGTCCTTCTTCCACCATTTTAGTTTCACTGGACATTGGACTATTCTGTCCTGGGCCACAGCATGAGCCCAAACCTGCATGATCCCAGATTAAATAGTGCCAGAAAAAGGAATGAGTCTTTAACCACCTTTTTAGTTTCCTGACATTGACTATACCCTGTACTGTTCACACAGCTTGACCCCAAAATACCTGTTTGGAACCACAGATACAAAGTGGCACTATGCTATTTTGTCAGTACTGTCATTTTGTATATTTTTTGGTAACTGACATTTGTTTACAGAATTTAATTAGGAAGTTTTATTTATAGTTTTACTTTATTATCATTTTGCTTTTTTTTTTTAAAGTGTGTATATCATACAACATACACCCCTTCTGCAGTTTTTACAGTTATTTTTTACACGTGTGTAGATTGTATTAATTCGTTCCGCACACCCACATAAGTAAAAAAATTGTCCTAATCATACTAAAACACTTTCTTAGTTGGAGGACATCTGGCCCTCCTGGCTTCTGAGAAGTGATTCAGCCATTCATTTCAATGGTTCATTTTTACCTCCTAATACTCTCTTCAGTGTAATTAGGGTACAGACTACCCTGGAGATTCAATGATGCGACCCCATAGTGACTCCAGGCCCCAGCAGAAAAAATTTTAAGCGTCAAATGGTGCTCAATTTGTGTCCCAGGCCTGGGCCCCTTTTTGACTCTACTTACCTCAAGAAATCACCATTTTTCAAATTTCTGATTTTTTTAAGAGAAATTTGAAGCTATCCTGATTGACCATAAACGGTTGAGTTTCGGAGCCAGTGCGCCGGTCAGCCATCTGTAAATCGGAGGTCCGGCTGCCAGGGCAGAACTTACAGTGGGTTGCGGTGAGAGCCCAGGCTAGCGTTTGTCATTTATTTACACGGGAGGTCCAGCTGCCAGGGCCAGACTTACAGGGTGCGGTTGGAGCCAGGCTAGCGTTTTCTGTCATCTATTATAACGCAGGTTCAGGGGGGGGCTGCCAGGCCGGAGTTACGTGGGTGCGGGTGAGTGGCCTGGCTGGAGTCCATCATTATTTACTCGGGTTATAAAAATGGCCCCCTTTGGATGACTTAGCAACGATAAACAGTCGTGCTGATGAAGCAGAGGTGCGGAAGTGTGAGTTGACACTCCAGCCTTCCTCAGTACACAGTCAAGACCTGGGTAGCAGCTTGCCCCTCCGTATGATTGTGGACCTATTGGAGCTCACTTGGAAATTACTGGTGGTTATCGCTCCTGTTCCACCCAGGTGCCCTTTTTCTTGCCATTTCTTTTTTCTTTTACTCATGTGCTGAGGAAATTGTCTCTGTTTTTGATTCTCTGTCCAGTGATCCATTCTCTTGTCCTTGATAAATCCCCACTACATCGATCAAGTCTTCTTCCTGACCTACTTGTACAATTCAGTGGAATTTTTTTACAATCTTTTTTTACATTGCAAGTTTTTTAGTAGTTTTATTCTAGAAAACACATTTTTAAATAGGATGACAATCCCTCCAATGTCTTGGTTTCTCTTTTTTAATTGTATTTAAATGGGTTGTCTCAATACAGGGTATGCTAGCTTTTTAAAGATCTTGCCAAAAACAGTCAGTTTGCAATATGTGTCCATTATCAGGTGTCTACCTATTCCTGTTTCTGGACAGCACCATCACCCTGAGCCACTCTGACAATTGTGAAGTATAAATGTCTGTTTAGAAACAACAATTTTTTTTTAATAGAACCTGTGTTTAGCTGACATGTCACAGCAAAATGCCCCACAAAAATTCAACATGACCCATTGAGCCACTTTTGAACAATTGTGAAGGAACAAAGGTTCTGTTAGAAACAACAATTTTTTTAATAGGACCTGTAGTATAGCTGCATGTCACAGCAAAAATGCCCCTCAAAAATTCCAAAGCATGACACCTATTGAAGCCACTTTGGACAATGTGAAGAACAAATGTCTGTTCGAGAAAACAAACATTTTTTTTATAAATAGGACCTGTAGTATGCTGCATGTCAAAGCCAAAATGCCCACCTAAAAATTCAATACATGAACCTTGAGCACTTTTGACAATTGTGAAGAACAAAATGGTCTGTTAGATAAGAAACAACATTTTTTTAGAAATAGGACCCGTAGTGCTGCTGCATTTCAAGCTGCTTGACTCCCAAAAAATGATTCTCAGCCACTGTTAAAAATTGTGAGGGATGTAAAATGCCACTTAGATGGCTCATTTCCTGTTCAAAGGACCATGATTATAGCTGTATCCAACTGGCAACATTGACTCAACACCATTGACAATGTGAAAAACGTCTAATAATGTGTGTAATTGGAATACAGTGTTGTCATGAACCTTGCTGTCTTTTACAGTAGCCTGACATCATCTCTGCCAAAACCAGCCAAAATGAAACTGTTGGGATAACCGAGAATTTAAAAATTGCAGTAAGAAATGATCATTTTTAAAAAAGTTTTTTTTCCAGATAGACAATTTCTTTTTGAAGAGGAATCTGATGTAGACCGGAACTAAGCGGTGACCTCGGCATTTGGTGGCCACAACATTTTCATCAGTGAGAATACATGCCTGATTCATCTTGATGAAAGTCAAACAATCCCCTATTATCTGTCAGGAAAGCCGGATGCGTTTGTCCTGTAATGAATCCTACAGCTGTGCTGATGGTCCGCTCAGATATGACGCTGGCTGCTGGGCAGGACAACCACCTCTATGGGCGGGGCGAGCCGTGTCGGGCATTCGTATTTTGGATACCAGTAAGGTCTATTGGTCGTCCGGTGGTAAACCTCCAAAAACATCGGTGTTGAGACGCAGAGATACTCGTGAACCATGATCTTAAGATGGTCTCTGTGTTGTGGATGTGTCCCCTGCTTTGCATGCGATTAGAGATGGGCAAAATCGATTTAACTAAGGGAATTTTTTTAAAATTTCGGAAAATTTTTGGTTCGGAACAAAGTCGAACTTTGGGGTACTTCGGGTGAAAAGTGTGCTTTTGATTGATAAAATGGTGGAGCCAGGCGCTACATGGGGCAAAGCACTTTGGAGGAAAAAGGGGGCATAGCCTGCTGAATTGCGAGGGGACCCAATCAGGACGGCGGGATTCTGGACGTCACCGCACTATAAAACCGGGCGCGACGCCGGGGAGCTCCACTCCTTAAATGTGCTCATCAGGGGGGTGCTGCTCGGCTGATGCTTTGCTGAAGAATTGATTTTTTATTAGCGATTTCTGTGGGGTGTCTCGCTTGTCTCAGGATGTTTCTTAATGTTCTTTTCTAATTTTTTGGGGTATTGGGATCTGAAATCCGTGTGCCCCCCTGCAGCTGATATACTTCAATATCCAAGGGGGATCAAGCCGTTCCTGTGTATTCATTTAAAAAAAGGTTTTTACAATAAAAATACACTTTTTTTTTGGGCTGTAAAATTCTATTGCGCAATTTACATTCAGGGTTAAATTGGGGGCGTTGTTTTGTGGTGTGCTGCCCCAGAAACCCGTTTTTTTCAACCCCAAAATATAAAAATTTTTTCCCGGCCCAATTTCAAAAAGAAAAGGTTTAAATTTACAACTGTATCTCTTGTTGTGTGCGTAGAAAACCGAAATTTTTAACACGCAAAAGCTAATTTTTGGGGCCATTTTTTGGGCAATTTACACCAGGGGTTAATTAAGCGTTGTTTGCGGGGTGGGCAAAAATAATGTCTTTTTCAACCCCAAAAAATATAAAATTTTTTTCCTGTGCCAAATTCAAAGCAAAGGGTTAATTAAATTTATCCTTGTTGTGTGGCGTAGAAAACACCTTTTTAACACGCTAAAAAGCTCTATTTTGTGCGGTAATTCTTTGGGCAATTTACTCCAGGGGTTAATTAGCTTTTGTTTTGGGGTTGTGTGAAAAAAAAAAACCGTCTTTTTAAACGCCAAAATTTTTAAATTTTTCCTGTACCAAATTTCACAAGAAAAGGTTTAATTACAACTGTTTTCTTTTGTGTGGCGTAGAAAACCGTAATTGTAACAGTAAAAAGTACTATTTGTGGGGCTCAATTCTTTGGCGCAATTTCATCCGGGGTTAATTAAGCTTGTTTTGTGGTGTGCTGACAAAAAAAAACCGTCTTTTTCACCCCAAAAAATTACATTTTTCCTGTACCAAATCATGTCCAAAGGTTAATTAAGCTGTTTGTGTTTTCTTTGTAAAAACACAGTGTTTTTAAACGACAATACAAGTAAATTTTTCCTGGCATTTGTGGAGTGCAATTTTTATCCAAGGGTTACCCAAGCTTGTTAGGGGTTTCATTTGGGGGTCAAAAACAGGGTGTTATTTTAATTTACAGATATCATCTCAAACGTTTCTGACATTTTTGAACAAACAGTATGTAAACAGAGAAATCGCAGGCTCTGCACCCGCGAGTGGCATGGCACAAACATTCCTGGGAAAAAGCCCTGGTTTCAGACAGAAGGGGAGGCCAGGGGGAAACCGGGGAGGCCACAATGCCCCCTGTATCTAGCGGGCCTGGTTGTTCACAACCCAAGGGTTCTTGTTAGTGACTGGACCTCTTCCTCCCCGATGACTTGCAACCCACCAAGAGTAGGTGGGAACCTCAGACACAACCCTTTGTTGGATGGCCCGGGGCGGGGGCCCGCGGCCCCCACTTGTCCTCAGCCCGCCTCTTCCCCCCGGTTCCCTCAGCCCCAGATTCTTGTGGTCTGGGTCAGCGCCCCTTTAGCGAGGAGAAAAATTTGGGGAGGGCATCGCAGCTACTTGGCAGCGAAGAAATGGGGCCAATATCCCTGGTCTTTCTAGGCGGCAAATATAGATGTGGAGAGTGGCAAGGGAGGTATGTTGTGAGAGGGCAGCCCTTTGGCATACCAAGACCCGGGGATAGGACAGCAGTGACGATGAAACACAAATAGATGATGATGTAGCCAAACCCCACTTGGAGCCCGGGTGAGGTAAGGGGTTCTCCGTCGGAAAAGGGCGTCAGTTGCGGTCAGGCAGAAACGCGCCCCAAGTGGGGGGGTTTTGGGCCCTGGTCAGCAGGTTTGCGCATGTGGGTCGGGGGCCAAGCGCCCCCGGATTAAAAAAACCCTTCGCAGGGCCAAGAAAGTACAGCACAGGGGGTCGCGAGGCAGGGGGGCAGAAGTACTCAGTGGGAGCGTTGGCGGTAAAATCCGATACTTGGCGGTGTGGCGTTCTTTTCTAACACCCGGAGGACCGAAAAATGGGGATAGTAGAATTTTGGGGAGAAAAGTAAGCGTGGCCAGGGGCTAACTTGGCAAACGGCCCCTGCTTTACACATGCAGCGTACCTCGTGGCTGGGAGAAAGTGGCCAGATGTGGTGGTATCCTGCTGCCCGCCGCGCGCCCCCGTGGCACCGCCTTGCAGCCAGTCAAAAGGGCCCCCCCCGCGAAGGGGCTATTTTTCTTTGACATCATCTCCCCGGGCCAAAATTTTCCCCGCCCTCGCTTTTCATGGCGCCAGCGTCGTTCA
>JAODAL010033808.1:0-45091 GCA_025379985.1 Phyllomedusa bahiana | reverse complement strand
TGAGAATTAGTCTGACAGGCCCGACCCTTCATGAACCCCGGGAAAGGGCGTTATAATTTTTTTCAGTAGATCCCAGGATAGCACTCTGAAAAAACCTCAAACATTTTTACCTACCAGATTTTAAGTTTACTGCCTAATTTCCGGGATCATTTTTGCCCCCTTTTTTGAATATCGGCACCACATTTCTATGCCCAACCCCTTTGGGGAAAACCCCCGTTATTAACAGCCCCCATGAATATTAAGAATAGGCCTATCTAGACATCACTTAACCCTTAGACCGGGGGGATCCCATCGGACCTGGGTTTTGTCTATTTAACTCCAAAGACAGCTGCACTTTTTCCGGGGTTAGATAAGAAATTTTTTTAAGGGATTTTTACCACATCTCTCTGTTCAAAAAAGGGCATCCTCCTCTAAATACATGGAAAAAAATTTTAATACTTGCTTTTTTTCCACGCCCTCTCGCTCTCCCCAGATTTTTAAAAGGGGCCCCATTTCCTTTTTAATTTTTTTACTTTTAAATTTAGTTAAAAAATATTTGGGTTAGTTTTACTTTCTAAGCAAAGTTTTTCCTCTCCATCTTTGCTTCCTTTATTTTTATTTACACACTTTATTTTTTTCCTATAGTTTTCTTATCCTTTTTCACGCCCCCTTTTTAGTGGGTGAAACCCTTTTCTTTTTTTTTTATTGCCTTTTTTACATCCCTGTTGATCCACATTTGGGTTTTTCCTGTTTCTAATTTTTTTTTCCCATAAGGATGTACCTCTCACAGTGGTGCCAGATTTTTTTAAAAATACCCCCTTTAATTGTTCTCCCAATTTTTAAACACATTGCCCGCAATGGGCTTTAAAAAAAAGGGCCTCCCAAAGCAACAAAACCAATTTAAATGTTACGAATAATAAAACGGGTTTTTTGCACCTATAAATACACCTGGGGTGACTGAAAAGTTCGTACCTATTGTAGTCAAAGGGGTCTTTGAACAAAGCGGGGCGCCCAAAGTGAAAAACATGATTAAAATTTGTTACGGAAAAAAATGATTTTTGCACCATAAATAAACCCTTTGCGTCAGAAAAGTTCTTATCCATTGAATAAAAGGGGGTCTTTAAAAAAAACTGAGCTGCCCAAATGAAAAAAAAACTTTTTAAATCGTGTACAGAAAATAAAGGTATTTTTTTACACCTAGTTACTAGAAAGATCTTACCTAATATAAGACACTGCACAAAACAACTAATTTTTAAACCAAAAACGGGCCAAAACTGTAAAAAAAACCCCAAATTTCAATGCAGGGTCAAAGCAAGTCTGGCTGCCAAAATACCATTTCCCTTTCAAAAGCCTCCTGCCTCCATCTGTTTTCTGTGTTCCCCGCCCCCCCCCCCCCCCCCGCAGCTGTATACGCTAGATGCCCTTTTAAAAATTTCTCACCTAAGTAAAAAAAAAACTAAAAATTCCTAATCTACCTATTTCTAATTTTCAAGCTAAAAGCATATTTTGTCGGGAACAAAAAAACTTTTCCTGAGGTTTTGAAGAACGTAGCCCCTTTCCGCTCTTATATAGACAGACACACACGAGCTGAACAGGGGGGGCTTTCTTGTAAAAAAGGCATGTGTTTTTTCCATCAATCACAACCCTACACACCCATCAGACTCGCACACCCACTCACCCCCATTCCAAACATTTGTCCGCCAAAAGGGCAATTAAAAAGATTATTAAATTTATTATCGCAATTTTTACCTAAAATCGCTGATCGAAACTTTGTCGAAATAAACGCTAAAAAAACTAGTGGGGACTCCCTGTCAAACTATTGGTGAATCTCCGAACACACATCGAAACCCCTCAGCAGTCGTAGGGATATTGCCATCTATCAAAGAGTAAAATTTTTTTTCTTAGTGGTATTTTGTTTAAAAGCGATACTTTAAGCCCCCCACCACCCCCCACCGAAAGAGTGGAAGTGGGTTTTCCCTAATTTTTCTTTACTCACTGACATTTTGCCCTCCTTTTATCCCTGTCCCCCTTTCAAACGTAAATAAACCCTCATTTTTGCAAAACCAAAAAGAAAAAGAATGATCAAAAAAAGAGCAAACAATAAAAGGGGAAATTTTTTCTTTTGTTTTTTGTTTTCCCCTCCTAATTTTTACTACCTAAACATCACAAAATCCTGATGCAAAAAAAGGATCATGTTATACTCCTTTTGGGTTTCCAAAGACACAATCTTGTGTTTTTCCTTTCATTTCCCTTACAATTTAAAAAAGGGAAAACAAACATAGTACAATGTCTAGAGTGGGGAAACACATTAGAAACCAAGGGGGTCGAGTGAAAATGGGCAGTTGGAGCAGCATGATATTACAAGGGCACAATGACAAATTTGGGGGTGGAAGCACTGATAGTTCAGAGTGGCACAATGACAGATTGTGGAGGTGGCAGCAGCATGAGTAGTTTACAGAGTGGCACAATGACAGATTGTGGAGGTGGCAGCAGCATGAGTAGGTCACAGATTGGCACAATTACAGTGTGGAGGTGGTGGCAGCAACAACAGTAGCAGCATCAGGCCGGAGAGTGACACAATGACACAATTTTGAGGTGGTGGCAGCTAGGTGACATTATGAGGAGGTGGCGGCAGCAGAATTAAGCCAGAGAGTGACATGGTGACATAGCCTGGAGGTGACAGCAGCAGCAGCATGAGGAGACCTGAGTGGTGAGGTGGCAACAGCATCAGAAGGCTACATAATGGTCCAGTGAAGACTGGGGAGGTGGATGGCAATACCAGTCCGTGGTAAAGATGGTGGGTGGTAGAAGGAGCAGCTGGCAGCAGATGTGTGGCATCAGGTGGGTGGCAGCATCAGAATAGTAGCTGAGGCAGGTAGCCAGAAGAATCCAGACTCATTTGTCAAGGTTTGGGTGAGGTGCATGGCTCATCTAATCTGATGCATCAGGCATTGGTGTGTGGAAATCCTGGCTGATCCACACATGATTCATCTTGACAAAGGTGAGTCTCTTCCCATTTCGGGAGGACAAGTGAGTTCTCCTTGGGGTAACTATGGCCCCCACTGCACTGACTCTCCACCTCTCCACCTCAGCTCGTCTCAAGCCATCAGTTCTCTGAACAGTGCAGAGTCCACCATTTGAAAAGGGAGGGACTGCAATACCACCAACTTGGAGAGGGCCGCGGTCAGTTTCTCTGCCGTGGGATTACTGGACACATACTGCTGTCTCTTGGTAATCGCTTAGGTGAACGACTGCTGGCGCAATGAGTGGAAAGGAGCAGGAGCATCCTGACTGGTAGATGATGGAAAAGACAGACAGCTCCCTTCGACAGAGGTGGTAGAGCTTTAACTTTCTGAAATGGGATGTGTGCCACGAGGTGCTTCTTCTGTTGCTGCGGCAGGATGGACCACCACATTTAAGACACGTTTCTCCCAGGCCACTGGATGGTGACGCTGCAGGGCTGTGGTGCCAACATTAGGTCCCTTGCCACGCTTTACTTTCTGCCCACAGATTCTACATATACCCATGTATTTCAAAGGTGTTTCAGTTTATAAGTGTGTATGTGACAAATATACACACTGTACTTCAAAGATAGTTCACCACAATAAGTGAAAGAAGTAAATCTTTGTAGCTCTACATGTATCAGTGTTTAACAGAACAGGTTTTGTGATAATCTGTGGAATCATCTGATGTTGGTGTAAAACAAGTGTGCTCTATGACGCTACAGTAGGATCTTTGCCCTCAGCTCGGTTTTTTCCAGCTGGCGCTGACATTACCCTGTCAGGTTGCGTTCCCATTTCCGTTATTTGATCAGTTTTGAACCCGTAACTGCCCAGAGAAGTGAAGTGTGAAGCGATTCTAAGAGCGACGCCTGCCATCTGCGTTTCATACTAAATCACAACATTGTTTCAAAACCAAACCATACTCCCTATGACTCCCTATGCATATTTGAGCATGGCACAATGTTCTACAACACCATACAGGCTCTCTGTAGCCAGGAAATAGCTGTTTTTAACACGATTCGTCTCAAATAAATTCTGTATGAACCAAATTTTTGAGAAAAATTCGACGAATCAGCCGAATCGAATTTTTGAGAAATTCACTCATCTCTAATTGCAATACTCTACTTCTTCTCCTGCAATAAAGGCATACAAGAATAACATCAACATCCCCCACATGTGAAGGAATGGGTAACTCCTTGAAAACTTATGCCCTTATACAGTTAAAGAGTTGCTCATTTTTACTTCCATAGTTTATTAATTTAAAAGTACTCCCAGCAGCTGGATCCCCATTGATCTAACATCTCTCACCTATGTGTGGATAGGGGACAAATGTTGATAACCAGAACACCCTTAGCATAGGTTCATCCGGCATGTCTGAAACGTTTTTTCAATACATAAATTAATGTACTGAAATCAGTCCGAAATCTGCATCCAAAGTATACAAAAATGTATCTGTAATGCGTATTTAGATATGTATTTAACACCACTACATAAAACCAGAATCTCAAAGCCAATATTACCATTTGTTCCACTAAGACCAAACAGTTTATCATGGGCCCCCTACCCTACCACCCTACCATCAGAAATTTCAGGAACCTAAACAGTCACAGCATGTGCCCCATCTCCCAAACATAAAAAATATAAAATCTTTGTTGGGTGAACAAGAATAAAAATAAAATTGCACCATTGCTTTTGGTGTTTTATTTATTTTATTTTTTTTGTAGCTTACACTGTACCATTTAATTAACATGTTATCTCTATTCTGTTGGTCAGTATGTATACAAAGGCCAAAAAATACCGGCACATTATGAATGCGTGACTACACTATAGTGACTAAAACCATCATAATGTTACTGACTAATAAAAAAATATACAAAGACCACATAATGCCACCACATATTGCTACCATATGTTGGAATTCTGCCCTGCAGCCCAGAATGGAAGGGATCATGCTCTGCTTCAGTATGTCATAGTACATGTTGACATTCATGGTTCCCTCAATGAGCTGTAGCTCCCCACAAACAGCAGCCCCAAATCCATGACACTCCCACCACCCTGTTTGACTACAAGCAAGCCACACTTGTCTTTGTACTCCTCACCTGGTTGCTGCCACACACGCTTGGCACTATCTGAACCCAAAAAAATTATCTTGGTTTCATCAGACCACAGGACGTGGTTCCAGTAATCATTGTCCTTAGTCTGCTTGTCTTCAGCAAACTGTTTGCAGACTTTCTTGTGCATCATCTTTAGAAGAGGCTTCCTTCTGGGACGACGGCCATACAGACCAATTTGATGCAGTGTACGGTGTATGGTCTGAGCACTGACTGGTTGATTCCCCTCCCCTGTAACCTCTGCAGCAATGCTGGCAGCACTCATCTCTGGATATGATGCTGAGCAAGTGCACTCAGCTTCCTTTGTCGACCATTGCGAGGCTTGTTCTGATTGGAACCTGTCCTGTTTAACCACTGTTTGGCCATGGCCGCCTTGTGGTAGCTCAATTTCAGGGTGTTGGCAATCTTTATATAGAGTAACATTTCTTTTTTTCAGGTCCTCAGACAGTTCTTTACCATGAAGGACCATGTTGAACTTCCAGTGACCAGTATGAGAGAGTGTGAAAGTGATGCTATCTACAATACATAAAAAAACTTTGAGATTCTTAGTTCACATGTTTTGAACAAAAAATGCTTAAGCCACCCCCAGCTACCAACGGGATCCCAAGGCGGGTGGTCCTACTATATTTTTACCTCTCACTTGTGTCAAATTCAGACTTCTCATTTGGGTAAACAGACTTCCATAATCCAGAGAGAAAAATAAAAAAAGCACCAACCTTACAAGCATACTGCACTGATATAACAACCTTTGAAGGTGGGCGGGGTGCAAGAGACCAAAATGGAGGCATCCATTCCTCCCTATATAAATTAAAAGCAATATATGTCAAATGCAACGTATAGTTCTGCACAAAAAAAACATTTCTGAAAAACACAATGTGAATCTGGGTGCCACTGGCATGGTTGCGGCATATATATATTCACGCATTACGATACCAGTGGCACAGCATCAGCTAAAAGGGCTAACAAACAATACATGGAAACCTCTAAAGAAGCATTTATGCTATCTACAATACATGAAAAAAACTTGAGATTCTTAGTTCACATGTTTTGATCAAAAAATGCTTAAGCCATTCACGGCTACCAACGGGATCTCAAGGAGGGTGGTCCTACTTTATTTTTAACTCTCACTTGAGTCAAATTCAGACTTCTCAATTGGGTCAACAGACCTCCATAATCCAGAGAGAAAAATAAAACAGGACCAACCTTACAAGCATACTGCACTGATATAACAACCTTTGGAGGTTGGAGGCACCAACATTTATTGCCTTCTCATCAAGCTACTTGCCTATTGTCCTGTAGCCTATCCCAGGGTTGTGCAGATGTACTATTTACTATCTACTATCTACTTAGACAGCTCTTTGGTCTTGGCCATGGTGGAGAGTGATTAATTGAGTGTGTGGACAAGTGTCTTTTATACAGATAACACGTTCAAGCCGGTGGGAACTTGCAAGATCGCCAGTGTATGAAATAGGTCCACCAGTAAGTAGGTAGTTATACAGCCGCTCCAGTAGGAAGTTAGGTATATAGGTCCCCACAGTAGTTAGGTAGGTATGTAGACCCCTCCAAAGTAGCTACTATAGATATATAGGCCCCCACCTCCGTTGATAGCTAGGTATATAGCCCCCTCACCCGAGATGGTAGTTAGATATATAGGTAATATATATAGGTAACTACCAGGTATACAGTGCCCCTGTATACAGGGACCCTGATAGGTAGATAGGTGTATAGACCTCCTGGTAGGTAGATTGGTATACAGGGTCCCTGATAGGTAGCTAATAATATGCGGCCACTGGTAGGTAGCTAAGTATACAGGGATCCTGGTAGGTAGCTAAATATACAGGCTCCTTGGTAGGTGGCTAGGTATACAGGGCAACTGGCACGTAGTTAAGTATGCATGGCCTCTAGAAGGTTACCAGGTGTATAGCGGCCATGAAAGGTAACTAGGTATGCAGGGCCCCGGAAGGTAACAAAGTATAGAGGGACTCTGGAACTTAGTTAGGTATACTGGGTTCCTGCCAAGATAGATAAGGCCCTTGGTAGGTAGCTAGGTATATAGGGCCCCTGGTAGATAGGTATTCAGTGCTCCTGGTATATAGTGCCTTTGGTAGGTAGAAAGGTATATCAGACTCCCTATTAAAAAAATAATACTCACCTCTCCCTGTTCCCCCGCCGAACGCCTCTCTTATTTTACTCTGGAGTAGGCATCGTGATGTCATTTTGCCACCAGGTCTGGGTCGCCTCTCATAGCTTCTCCTAGGCCATAAGACTAAGGCCTTATGCCATAGGCTTATGGCATAGTACAGGAAGTGATGTAGGCAGTACAATTACATCATTACATCGCTATGTTGCAGAATCTAGGTTGCCAAATGTCTGGGAACGGAGCTTGCTCTGGCTAAGCACTATGGCAGCTGCGATCACTGCATCACTAGTTCTATGTAACCCAGCAAGGCAGATGTATAGTGTGTGGGGCCTTTGAGCCCCCCTGGCGCAACTGCAACTGATGTGACCTCTGTAGCTATGCCAGTGAATGTGATTCGACTTTGTATTTTCCCATAGAAGCATTGCTTGAAGAGGAGTAGATTTGTAACTTGGTGTCATTTGGTGGCACTTTACATTAAGGGCGACATGTATGATCGGGAGATGCGACTGTTTTCTGGCGAAAACTGCGCCTCACCGATCCGAATCCCCTGTCGGACACAGGGATGCGATGTTAGGCTCAACCTTCGCCATTTTCGGTTGAGCCTAACATGAAGGGGCGTGCAGTGGGCACCGTGTTGGCGTTCTGGGGCGAGATGCACCACATTCGAATACTCTGAGGCATGCATGAATGCCGGTGGGCATTGCTGCTCCGACAGGCAGACCTAGTTGATTGTGGTCTAAAT
The DNA here is from genome assembly GCA_025379985.1 of Phyllomedusa bahiana. Lineage (NCBI taxonomy): Eukaryota > Metazoa > Chordata > Amphibia > Anura > Hylidae > Phyllomedusa > Phyllomedusa bahiana. The sequence goes on along the minus strand of JAODAL010033808.1, from coordinate 37,117 downwards.
GAGCCGGAGGAGGTGAAGTGAAGCGAGAACGTAATGGAATGGGGCAAAATGTGCTCTAGGTCGACTGTTACAACAGTACAATAATAAAAAAGAGTTGGTTATAAAATTATTTCATTAATAAAGATAAATATCAAAGTTGTCTAAAAAAGATTAAATGTATTAAAAAAGTGGATCATTTAAAATTAGAGGAAAAATATATAAGATCGTAAAATAAATAAATCTCAGCTCTCAGCTCCATGAGGCATGGATGATTCCAAAAATCGTTTTTATTAGGTGTAAACATTATCTGAAAAAAAGCTTGAACCTTCTAAAAACCGTCACCGGTGCAACATCAGGAATTGCGATATAGAAAATTGCCGGGAAATACATTTTTTTAAAATTTCTTAAGCCTTTTCATTGGTCGGCATAAACCACCAATCAAAAGGGACGACAGTGACCCAATAAGCTATGGAGGGTATTGAAAAACAAAGAAAAGGCGGACAGTTCAAAATACTGAAAAAAATCAGAGAACGCGGTTGAGCTAGGGGGGGCTTGACTTCCCCCCAATCAAGCGCGGATACTTTTCCCTTTTTGTAGTCAGGAGAATGGGGGCACTGAAATTCAGTGCCGTGAGCATGCAGTTTAGTAAATAAATCGTTTTTTAAGTGTAAAATTCCTGTAAAAAAGCTGAAAACCTTGACATTTAATCGTTTTTAGACAACTTTTTTTTTTCCTTTTTTCTTCATTCATTCATTCATTCATTTAAAGAAACTTTTTTTGCTATTTACTAAATGTTTAATGTTTTTCGCTGTTTTAACCTTCTCAATTGTAAACATGTTGGGCCAGTCCTTTCTGCCCCAAGTCCCGCACGGCCTCACACTCTGGCGAGGCAGGGAACTTTTCACGGCTGTTGAGCGCACCCCCTGGGCGGTAAATCTGTACAGGCAGAAATAAAATGAAAAGACTCACATTGTACCGATGTTTTAAAATGAACAAAATAGGGGAAGAAAATAAACAAATAAAAATTAATTCAATAATTCTTTTTTTATTATTTTATTTTCATTACCCCCATTTTATTGTTTTTTTATATAACACAGACACAACTTCGTGAGCTTATCATTTTTTTTCTCCCATGTACATTTTATTAAAGATTGCATTAGAAAACCCATAAGATGTCGCTCGCCCCCAGGGCCCCAAAAATCGCGCCTTTTAATTTACCCAATCAAAACAGAGCTCGCTCTACATTTCTTTTCCCCCATAAAATCATGAGAAAGTACTCCCCGCTGATTGGCTAACGGACGCCCCCCTTTTTCCACCCAACCAATCACAGACTAAAATATTTCCCAAGACAGTAATAATTTTTTGGGGTTTGCCCTTCTATCGCCCCTTCTTGCTCCACTAAAAAAACGAGCACTGCATATGATTGAGGATTCTATCTGCCCCCTGGTCTAAACCCAAACAATTCATCTATATCCCTTCTATGAAAATTTTTTCTAAAAACTTTACATTATATGTCCATACCAACCGAGCAATTTAGATCCAGGTGAGATGCAGTCCTTCTGCGCCTAAGTTCCGCACTGCACCTCACACACTGGGCGAGGCGCAGGGAACTTTTCACCACATGTATGAGCGCACCTCCTTGGGCGCCGACATAAATGAGGCGCAGCTTTCACTTTAGATCGGGCGCTCCGACGCGCCGATCTTCATACATGTCGCCCTAAGTGTCTAGGACTTCGCCATGTACATAGAGTCTTCCTGTTCTATTGTACATCTTGGCTCAATCACTTGGATCAATCATATAGTCTGCAACATATTGTCGAGACTCCCTTTTATTTGACAGGGGTCAAAAGCAAAGCAGTATACAGTATTTATCTTGGAATGGTTTTGCTTATGCATTGATGGGCTTAGTTCCATGTTATTAGAGAAAACTAAAAATATCCCAACAAATATTATCTATTCTATTTGAATGTAGATTTACATCAAAGGCACAGTGGTATTCCCTTAAATCCCCATTGTTATTATGACAAGAAACAAATCAAAAGGAGCAAAATAATCAAATCAATGTCTGGAACACGGCTATTAGTGCTGGGGGGCACACTTTATCATGTTTTCCATTTTAATCCTGCTTTCATGTTTCTTACCATGTACTGATATCCGTACTGATTTATGTGGTTATTTTGACCATTACTTAGTATCTCGTAAGACTCTACTCTGTTTCTGTACAATTTGTTTTAAAATCAGTTACCATATTTGGGTCCTCTATTTGGGTACATTTATATTGGGTGGGACAATGTGTGAGAAGCAGAAATTGATAGAAATTAATAGAACATCTGATGTTTTTAGGCAAAGCATGGCATGTCTGTGTTGTTTTAATATGCTATATATCCTTGGCATTAAATTTTATACAGAACAAAAAGTACCAATTTAGACAAGCGATGAAAGGATATATATGTACATGATAGAAGAAGTAACAAATAAAGTACAGGCCTTTCTTACTCAAATACAAGAGAAAAAGCATTCACCAACTTGTTGTAACACGGAGGGCTAGAATGACATTCTGAGTTTCTGAATTCAAATCTCGCTATTTTCACATTTGCAAAACAGAAACAAAAAAATTTCCAATATTGGTGTTGTCGCTCCCGTTCAAGTCCAGTCTCATAAGCTATTGAGTTATTTATTCTTCACAATGAACACTGTAAAACAAAAGCAAACAAACAAAAAAAAACCTATGCCGAATACTATTTTGGGTCCCAAAAAAAATTTAAAAAAAAAGTGATCAAAAACTTGTATATAACCCGATTTAGTACGAGTAAAAACTAAACCTCAGCTCACAAAAAAAAGCCAACACATAGCTCCAACTATGGAAAAATAAAAAGTTATTGGTCACAGAAAATGGTGCTGTAAATCAATTTAATTATATTATTAAAGTAGAATAATAGTATACATAACGAAAATATATAAATTTGGTATCACTGGATTTGAAAACCATCTGTAAACCAATTGTCAACCTTTTACATTGACTTAAATAGAAAATCCGTGTTCATTCTTCCGCTTGGCTTTCGGGCAGAAGACATGCATGACAATGGTTAAGAGGGACGGGCGAATCCGGAACCAGTGGGCAGAATCGTCCCCATCAACCATGTAAAAGATGGCAAAATACCGGCTGGATTCTCTAATAAGAAGAATTTTCACACTGCTGTGTGGACGCAGCCTAATGGGGGGGGGGGAGGGGATGGTACCTGGAGCTTGATGTAGGTTTTATTAACCCTCAGGACACACTCCATGGTGGTGGTTGTAGTACTCTCCTGTCCAGGATGGTGTGGTGCCCTTGATGATGTGCAGGTGAGCAGACGAATAGGTAACATTGAAACCAGTGACTTAGCCCTCTTTATTTCACAGCAAGCTATTGACACACAGAATTCCTTTACTCTCAGCTTCTTAGGCTAGGTCTACACAGTACAGGGTTTTGATTGTACCCTGTGCTATGTAGACTTAAATAGAAAATCAATGCAGTAGCCTATACAGCACAAAGTTTTTACTGTGGTTTTCCAAAAACCGATGGGTGGAATATTGAACATGTTCTATATTCCACGGGACTGACATCAGATCCCTGCGGCCCTCTACTGGACTGGCAGCAAACCGAAATCAATCACTGTTTTTTGTGCAAAAACCGTGCAAAAACTGACTGTGTGGCGTGGTCCAACAACATTGAAATGTTGCATCTTTGTTTTGCAGCCGGTTGTCCAAGCAGCTCCCTGCTACTGCGATGCAGCTAATAATTTAAGGTATTTACCTGAAATATACTTGCATGCTACAATTGTGTCAAACTGCTTTTGTATCAAGATACGTTTATTATGTGATGTTGAAGACAGAAATAAATATGGACTAAGCATTTGCTGAATGGTGGTTCTTTGCTGGTTGAACATATGAATCTAGTTGATATACGGGTATGAGGAAACCCGGTTTAAAGAAGCCTTTGCATGCATAGTATTAAAGATACACTCAGCGGTAAATGAATGACAGGATCAGTATAAAAGACACCAGTCCACAACCTCAAACAGTCACACTCCAAACTCCACTATGGTGAAGACCAAAGAGCTGTTGAAGGACACCAGAAACAAAATTGTAGCCATGCACAAAGCTGGGAGTCTGAATCTGCAGTAGGAAAGCAGCTTGGTGTGAAGAAATCAAAAAGCAATAATGGGAGCAATAATTAGAAAGTAGAAGACATGCAAGACCACTGATAATCTCCCTCGATCTGGGGCTCCGTGCAAGACTTCATCCCATGGGCTCAAAATGATCACAAGAACGTTTAGCAAGAATCCCAGAACCACACTGGGGGACCTTGTAAATGACCTGGAGAGAGCTGGGACCAATGTAACAAAGGCTACAATCAGTAACACACTACACCGCCAGGAACTCAGATCCTGCAGTGCCAGACGTGTCCCCCTGATTAAGCCAGTACCTGTCTGGGCCCATCTGAGGTTTGCTAGAGAGCATTTGAATAATCCACAAGAGTATTGGGAGAACATCATATGGTCAGATGAAACCAAAGTAGAACTGTTTGGTAGAAACACAACTCGTTGTGCTTGGAGGAGAGAGAATGCTGAGTTGCATCCAAAGAACATCATACCTACTGTAAAGCATAGGGGTGACAACATCTTGCACAATTAGTGGCTGACTAAATACTTTTTCCCCCACTGTGTATGTGTGTGTGTGTGTGTATATATATATATATATATATATATAGGCATAGCGACTGTTCTGGGTCGGCTCTTATCGGGAGTAGGCAATGTTTTGCGTGGGTGCCTACTCCCAGTGTTCCAGGAAAGGCTTTTGGTAGGTCCCTGGAGGCTTATAAAAAGCCTTGTACTGCAGGTGATCTGGGGCGTGGTTTGCTGCCTGAGTTTTGGAGCAACAGTGGCTTGAGGGAAGCCAGAAGTTGTCAGTAGGAGACTGACCAAAGTGGATATTTGTGGGGCTGGACGTCAGATCCAGACCACGGTAGAGAGGGACTCTACCTGTCTAGTTAGTGGCTGGACGGCCGAGGATTTTCTTTGTTTTTGTTTGGTTTCATGTAACCTGTCCCCAAATGAAGCTGGCTGAGGCCAGAACAAAAAGCCTGGTGTCAGTGGGACATATTTTGGAGTGCCAGCCCGCTTACCAAATTGTGCAATTTACATATAAATCACTTGACAACATCTGCAAACACCAAGGTGAATTCCATAATAAATACGCATAAATAAAACTCTCATGCCACACATAAGAATGAAAGGCAGCAAAAGAAAGGGAAATGATTGCCTCCAGTTGACTAAGGATGGTACAATGCTGCTGGCTTAAAAGAGGCAGCTTCCTGAAGGGCTGCATAACTCCAAGTCCAAGCAGAGTCATCCTCATACATTTCCAGCCTCAACTGAGCACAGCACCAGAAGGTACTGCACGTGATCTTAGCCAGAAGGCCGAAAAGCAATCTCCTCTATACAATAAATGGTGCATTAAATGGTAACAGCAAAAATACAACTAATTCCGCAAAAAAAACCAAGCCCTCCTACAGCTATGTTGGCAGAAAAATAAAAAAGTTATGGCTTTGGGAAATACAGGGATGAAAATAACACAAACAAAAAAATAGAAAATAGTGGGTGAATTATAGGGTTTTTAAAAAGTTTTTTTTGTAAAGCAGCAAAAGTGAGTGATTTTAAACTTTTAATATTTATTTATTTTTTTTATTTATATAGTGTTCCCTACACATTTATATATGTGTTCCCTACATGTTGAAAGCTAATCTTTGTAGTGAGACAACCCCTTTAAGATTTGAAATATAACATAAAGGATGGTAATAGCACTCCCACCTCCCCTATGAAAAAAAAATGAAAATGATCCAAATGATATCAACAGTATAGACCTAAAACAATTGTAAGATGTAAGTATGTATAGTATATTCCACTAAGTTACATAATGCCTCATTTATCATATTAAAAATAATATACATAAAGGGCCTTATGTATGAAAACTGTCTAGCAGTAAGATGGTCTTTGTTGCCAATAGCAACCAATCAGAGCTCAGTTTTTATTTTTTTAGAGCACTATATGCAATGAAGGCTGAGCTTTGGTTGCTATGGGCAATAAAGACAGTCTTAATGCTAGACAGTTTTCATACATGAGGCCCAAAGTGTATAGTGCATTCATATTGCAAAAAGACATAAAGTACAAAACTATCCCATGCAGACACATCAGGGAGATATGCATGTCCTCCTCTTAACACCGGCATACATGTGTTGCCATCTTTGTCAGGCAGTGAAAGGGAATTAATAACTTGCGTTTAAATAGCCCAGAATTCATAAATCATCCAATGACACTTATGACATTTATGGACAATTATGGTAACTGTGCAAGAATCCCATGTAGACTGTGTGGTGCCTTGTAAGGCTTAGCATCATAGTAATGGGGAATTATAGTTTTTGAAGTATGCTGCTATTAGGTAGTCAGCAGAGGCTATCTTGGGGAATGTTATAGATGGAGGTGGTATTCTCACTATGTGGGCGAGTCACCATACTCACATAAAATTGGATGGTTTTCATCTGAGATGTCCCCTCAATAGTTTGGCCCAGATTTGCCAGCCATGAGTCCATTAAGCTTCTTAAAATATCCATCCTGAGGATTACTGGAACATCTGAGTTCATGGCTTCTTCCAATACTATTCATTTCTCTTGTAGTTCTTGTAGAAATGTTCAAATTCACTACCCCAGCTATAAGTGTAAGTAGGCCATTAGCTGTGGTAAGAGAAGATGCACTCCTTTTAAAGACTGATTTATCCATAATAATTACATAGACCTTTTCTCCACCAGGCATGCAAGCTTAACTCTATTAAAGTTGTTGGTAATTATGGAGTTTTCTGTAGGAAAGTCGTTTGCATCCAACATGGGCCAAAATCAAAATGTTTCCACTATGGTTTGTCCCTTAACCCCATGCTTGGTATCTTTAAGCTTTGAAACTTCTCCCTCTGAGGCATCTATCTGAACTTATAGTGGCTTTTCTTTTTATAGCACATTCTCTACTAGTTGTGTTGTAGGAATAGCCTCATCCTGCTTTTTCTTTTCCTTGGAAACTGTTTCTTCTAACATCTGTTTAATCGAGTTTTCTTTTAACTTTATCCTGAAGCATACTCAGAAACTTGCTGACTTCTCAGGTCAAGGTAAACGGTTTTGTTAGCACAATATAGTTGCTTTATTCTGGCAATATGTGCCAAAAACTGGTTTACATGCTTTACACCACAGTTATGTTTTTAGACAGTTTTTTAGACACTCTTGGGCCTTGTCTGACAAAAAAAATGCTCTGCTAGATGGGCATGGATTCAAGGAAAGTGGGCATGGTTTTACTTGTGATAACGAGTGCCAAAGAATTAAGTCAAAATTTTAGCACAATTTGTGGCACAAACTAAGCCAACTAGTAAATGGTGTAAACTTAGACTAGACAGTTTAAACATTTGCCAAATTTATGCATACATGATAAATGTGGCGCAGTGTAAGATTGTCTAGTCTAAGTTTACACTGTCTAAGTGTCAGGATTGCGCTACGGGCCTTTTAAGGATTGCTTGTTGCAGTCTCAGCCAGCGTTTGGCTTGGTGCTTGGTGGGTTAGGCACTTTAGCCAAACACTGGCTGCGGCGGGGGATTTAAACCTCTTCTTGTCTCCCTGGCCCTGCTGGTGATTGCTTTTTGTATCCTAGCTGTCTGTTTTTGCTCTGCTATGTCGTTTTGCTGTTTTTTTTTTTTTTAATTAGGCTTGTCTTTCTGGTTCCTCTCCCATTCTGTCCTTTGGTACTGCACATACTCCTGGTTTGACCTCAGCCCCTCTGACTAGTCTCTATTTGTTGTCTATTTGTGTCTGTTTTCCGTTTGTCTTCCATTTATCTTCTGTCTTTTTGTGACCTGTTTATCAGGGAGTTGTTCAGGAAGAGGTTTGTGTTGGGGGTTGCCCTTCTCGGGGTGGGTGCTGTACCTAGGCAGGGCAAGCCAGTTTAAGATTATTGCCTCCCTTACACTATTAGACAGTATTAATAATCTTCCCCATTATCTTTATCCCAGAACGCTCATGGTCCTTGTTTTTTATTGTGATTCATTGTTGCCATTTGCTCTTGTAGTCTAAAAACACATTAAGGCACAGCCTCCTCTTATTGGTTAGGCAAATAAATGTTTTCACAGCACCCCTGACACTGTGTCTACATCATCTAGGCCCGGAGATATTTAGTCAGATGGTCTCCTCTTCCTAAAGCTGTGGCACTCTCTTCCTTTGCTTCTCCTTATAGGGTGTTGAGGGAAAATCCTGTTTTCAGATGCAGGGTGATTTAGTAAAGTCATGTAGCCCCTTCCAGCTTTTCTCTCACTATCTCTAGTCTTCCAATAAAAAGTTAGCTTAACGGTTTAGCTCCCTCTATTGGATATAACCATCCTCAATTCGCTTGTGACTCACCAAGTCTTGAAAAGTGAAAAGGATTCATGCCAGGCCAGTATTGCTTATCTACAGACAGCTGTTTGGGGGTATTTGCCCCTCCTCAGTGCAGAACAGAGATTGCTGGCTGGGTGAGAGGCAATGAGTGGCTCAGAAAGGGGAATAGCTCTTCTTGGGTAGAGGCACCATGTCGGTGTGTAAGGGTTTAATATTGAGTTCTGTACCTCATTGTCTCTCACCCAGCAAGCCAGTAAACTCTTCTCTACACTGAGGAGAGGCAAATACTCCAAAACAGCTGTCTGCAGATGAGCAATACTGGCTTGGCATGAATCTTTTTTGCTTTCCAAGACTCGGTGAATCACAAGTGACTTGAGAATGGCAAAATGCGGGGGGCGTGGCTGGACATGCTGCTGAGCAGAGGTGTATGAGTGGAGCTCTGCACAGGACAGACATAAAATAAGGAATAACCTGCTTTAATATGGGGCCAAAGCGAGGAAAGAAGAAGGAGAAGTCCCCCTTAGCGTCTGCGGCCTCTGCGGTGCCTATATTTAATTATTTTACTCCGCTCGAGAGCTTGCAGGCGGCATCGCGGGACCCGTCTCTGGAGCAGGCGCCATCTTCCTCGTGTGGGCGGGCAGAGGCGCGGGCTTCTGTGCCAGTGGCAGCGGAGAAGACGGAGCCTCCACGCTCAGCCTGGTGGGCGCCCCTGCAACACCGTTCACTTGTAGACCCTAGCAGCCAAGCCGGAGCCTCACCGGAACCTGCGGGACCGTCGGCGCAGCATATGGAGCCGTCATCACAGGGAGCAGGTCAGTCACAGCGGCAGTGTGGGGCCCCTTTCTCCCTCCTGCCCCCCTCAGCGACTCCCGATGAAGCACAGATCATACCTGCTGCCCCTGGGGGAACGTCGGGACCCATCCCCCAAGCAATCGGAGCTTGCCAACCGCCTGGCAGCCTGGACGGTAGGACTCTGGAGTTGTCGTGGTCATCTGCCAGGGCGTCTGTGGCACGCGGCATGGAGCCGCCATTACAGGGCTCTCACCAGGCACGCTCACCGCCGGGGGCCCCACCGCTTATCTCGCCCTCTGCAACGAACTTTTCAAGCCCAGCCTTCACCAGCTGCCTCTGAGAGGGTCCAGGGAGCCACTCAAGAGACTGATGGCCCCCGCGGTCCCCCAGACGGACCAGTTGCCACTCACCTGGAGCATGCACCGACCCCTGCAGGAGGGATCGTCCCGCGCCATGAGACGCCGCCATCTTGGGGAACAGGTCAGTCACAGCTGCTAGCTGACTCCTCTCCCTCATCTTAGCCCCTCTCTGTAGGGGTTATTGTGGACCGGTCGCAGTCAGCTACCCCAACACGGCCCCTGGACTCAGGCCACTGGGCTGATAGCTCCCCTGCTTTGCGAAGCCCACCTTTCTCAGTGGCTCCTGTGTGCCGCAAGTCTGCCAATATGGACTGTGCTGTTGAGCTAAATGACCCCATGAGTCCTATCATTTCAAATCCTAATATGGTAGAGAATAACTGCCGCGGAGGTGGTGTGCTGGAGGATCCTAGCTCTCCCACGTCTTCATCTGATTTATTCCTAGGCCCATCAGAGGACACATCTCGTGGGAAGCTGTCCTTTACTCCTGTCTCCCTGGATTGTGACCGTCCACCTCACTCCCGACATCATACTTGGTCTCCTGACAGCAATTCTGCTGACCTCGTGTATTCTAACAGAGACGCAACCCGCTTGTGTCTTCAGCGCGAGCCCCAATGGGGCACAACTCTACTATCTACTATATCTCCTGAGGCTGCTATGGCGACACTCCAAAGCCATCCAGAGTTGCAAGCTCTTCTATCTCTGTTACCTACTAAGAGCGATCTCTCAGCTATGGCGTTAGATTTGAAAGCTGCCTGGCAACAGGACTTACAGGTTGTGAAGGCAGATGTTTCGTCTCTTCAATCCAGAGTCCAATCCCTGGAGTCTTTTCAGGACACGGTTCAACACTCTCTTGCCGATTTGCGGACATCGTTGTCCAGTCAGAGGAATCAGCACCAGGTCTTGGTGGAACAGATGGATGATCTCGAGAATCGCAATCGGCGAAATAATGTTCGCATTCGTAGTCTGCCCGAATCCATCAAACCACCGGAGCTCCCACAGTTCCTTACCAAGCTCTTCAATTCTCTTCTAGGCAGAAAAGATGATGATCACATTGAAATTGATCGAGCCCATAGGGCCTTAAGGCCCCACAGCCTGGACACTTCCCGCCCACGGTATGTTATATGCAGGATTCATTATTACGCTATCAAGGAACTGATTATGAAAAAGGCACGGCTCTCTCCTGACCTTTCTTATGAGGGGGCCAATCTTTCTTTCTTCCCTGATCTGTCGAGGAGAACACTACTCTTAAACCTCTCCTGGCTCTACTGCAATCCTACCATATCCCGTATCGCTGGGGATACCCCTTTGCTTTATAGGTTCACCGTGGGGAGGAGCTCATTGTTTTGCGTAGCCCCATGAACTTACCGGCCTTCCGGGACGCCCCTGATCTTCCTCCGGTAGCTCTCCCTGAATGGACTTCAATGTTTGCCCCAGTTTCTGCTGATGTGCCTTCTTCTCAAGGACTCTCTTCCACTTGTCCGGATGCCTTGGTGGTCCCGAAGCCTCAAAGAGCCCGCAAGGCGCCGAGACTCACTACCAGTCAGCCTCCTATCAGGTCTTCTCCGTGCTGAACACTTTTAATTGCATTTCTGTATTTTATTGCTGTTTCCTAAAATTGAAATGCTTTAGCGGGTACTCTGCCTGATCTTTCCCTGGGTGAAGCTGGACTCCTTTCCCTTCTCCCCTCCTCCTCCTTTTTTTTTTCTTTTCTTTTCTCTCTCTCTCCTTCTTCCTCTTTCTTCTCTTTTCTCTCCCCCCTCTTCTCCTTGGGACAGATTGGCGGAGTTACTCTTCTTGTTGTCTTTGGCCCCTACAAACTTCTCTAGCTCTTCGTGGCTCAACTGAAGGTTTGCCTCCTTGCCTTCCGGGAGCCCATGGGCAATCTGGTTGGTTTCTGTAAGTGTTTATTATATGGCACAGTGGAGATCCCGAATGGTGCTAGAGAAGTCTATATTTGCCACAATATTACGGTATTCATTCTTTAACCGTTTTTTTTTCTTAGGTTCGGTCCTGTGGCTCTATGTAGCTGTGGGTTATGTTACAGGTTCTCTTTTTGATTCTTATGCACAGAGTGTTATTCTGTTTCTCATTGGTCTGTTTTCTGGATGCAAACCGCCACTTCCCCCCAATAGGGTTTGGTTTAAGCATTTTTCGCTTACCTTTTGCAGCTTGTCAACTGCTTTACTTAGTTTGTTTGCTAGGCTCGTTTTTTTTTTTATACACTTTGGTTTTTATGTTTTTTTGCATACTGTGATGTGGTTTTCCTTGATGAATCGGCTGGGACACTTATGGGAACGAGATAGTGTTGACATTGAATTGAGGGGATGACATCCCTAAGAATCTCTTCCTTCCATGTCAAAGGATTTAATGTACCAGAGAGGAGAGCTCAGATCATCAAATGCACAAACTTCGGACACAGATCCTATGTGTCCAGGAGACTCACCTTCTCCGGGGTCATCTGTCGACCTGGACGAATATATATTACCCTGCCTGGTGCCAGAGTAGTAATAGAGATGCTAAAACTAAAGGAGTGGCTATCCTATTCCATAAATCCCTACCCCTGCTTATTGTGGAAGTTAAAGAGGATGAGGATGCCAGATTTCTTTTTGTTCGGTGTGATATACAAGGGACCCTTTATACGATTGCAAACATTTATGCCCCAAACCAGGGTCAGCTGGCATTTATGAGCAAAGTCCTAGATGATTTGAATGAGTTTGCCCAAGGTGCTCTCATAGTGTGTGGGGACTTCAATTTCGCCCGTCAGCCGGCCCTCGATACTTCTTCGGGACATTCGGCAATTCCTCTCAGTAAATTAAATAAAATTAAGAAATTACTCCGGGACATGCAGCTTTGCGATGCTTGGAGGCTTACTCACCCAACGACCCGCGATTATACCTATTATTCCCCCCCACATCAAAAGTATAGCCGCGTCTTTGTCCAGCACTCGCTTCTTTAGGATGTGGTATCCCTCTCAATTGATCATGCTCTCCGATCATGCTCTCCGATCATGCTCTCCGATCATGCTCCCATTCATTGTGTGCTGTCCCTGCCTAATGTGACCCGCAGGACATTTAACTGGCGTTTAAATGAATCCCTGCTTAATGACTCCCTGTGTCTTGCTGACTTGCAGCAGACCATACGGTACTTCATGTCAGATCATAGTTCTGATCCCACCCCTCTCCCTACTAAATGGGAATCTCTTAAATGTGTCATGCGTGGAGTATTGATTAAGCATGGATTGATCATGCGGCCAAGCTTGGGTTGCTTTTGTCCAGGTTGAGCGCCTTAGAGGTGGCCCATAAGGATAAGCAGGAGGAGTCTGATCTGCGCCTATTAACTCAGACTCGTCATGAAATCCTCCAACTTTTAGACAGAAAGTCCAGACGATTTTGTCAGATTTTCTTTAGCAGATATTATGAATGCAAGAGATAAGAGAGCCTCCCTTTTTATTCCCTCTATTAAAGATCGGGCAAACTGGCCTACACTATACCTGAGATATTGCGTAGTTTTGAGCAGTATTACAGTGATCTATATAATCTCCCGTAGGTCTCTCCTGCTCCTGGGCCGAAGATGCTCAGGGATTTTCTTGCTGCCACGGCTCTTCCCAAAATCTCTGCAGATAGGCTGAAGGCATTAGAGGACCCCTTTACGGCAGAGGAATTGAAGCATGCAATTACGGCCCTCCCTAATGGGAAGAGTCCGGGGCCGGATGGGTATACGGCGAAATTATTTAAGGTTCTGGGGGCGGAATTGGAGTCCCCCATGCTTACTCTGTTTAATTCGGTCTCGGACAGGTGTCCCTTTGCCCCTCCCTTCTTGCAGGCCTTTATAACAGTGGTTCATAAAGAAGGTAAGGATCCCTCCTTGTGCTCTAGCTATAGGCCTATTTCCTTAATAAACACCGATGCGAAGATTTCCGCCAAGTTGCTTGCTCTACATCTTAATAACATCTTAGGGGACCTGGTGCATCTTGATCAGGTGGGCTTTGTTCCGACACGCGAAGCTAGGGATAATACCCTCAAGACGTTTAGTATCCTACATAGGGCCCGTGAAATCAACAAGCCATGCATGCTTCTCTCTATTAATGCTGAAAAGGCTTTCGATAGGGTGAATTGGAAGTTCATGTTTGAGGTTCTACAGTCAGCTGGTTTGGGTCCTGTAATGTTGCAGAGAATAATGGCCCTCTATCATGACCCATTTGCGCAAGTAAGGGTGAATGGCGTACTCTCTTCTCCTCTCCAAATACGAAATGGCACCAGGCAGGGCTGTCCTTTGTCGCCGCTCTTATATGTTTTAAACATGGAACACCTACTCCAAGCTATCAGAATCAATCAGGATATACAGGGTTTCCCACTTAAAACTTGTCAAGTAAAATGTGCCGCTTTTGCGGATGATTTGTTATTGTACATCACCCAACCCCTTACCTCCCTCCCATCACTTATGTCAGTGTTGAGTCATTTTGGACAACTAAGTAACTTTAAGGCTAACCTATCTAAGTGTAAGGCTCTGAGTATTGGTCTTGATGATGACCTAGTTGCTCTGCTGAAGCAGAACTTTCCTTTTTCTTGGGCCACTGGTTCATCTAAATACTTGGGTGTCCAAATTCCCGCTGATATGAAACAGGTGTTTGACCTTATTTTGCGCCTTTGTTGGGCATCATCAATTCTGATCTTTCTCGCTGGGACAGGAAGGATTTTTCCTGGTTAGGGAGAATTAACATTCTGAAGATGAATGTTCTCCCCAGGCTGCTCTATCTTTTTCAAACGATCCCCATTTCCCTCCCCCGCTCATTTTTTCAAGTGATCTCTAAGTGTTTTGGGAAATTCATTTGGTCCGGACGTCGCCCTAGAGTAGCTAGGTCCATCTTGGTCAGGCCGCAATTGGAAGGGGGCTTAGCCTTACCGGATCTCAAGGTATATTATTTGGCAGCTACTGCGAATAGGCTAGTTAATTGGTGTCAGCTTAGGGAGTCAAAGCAGTGGATAAGACTTGAGGAATTGATGCTTGATGCACCCCTCTCTTCGTTACCCTGGCTTAGGTTTTTTTGGAGGGCCAAAGGACTGGGTTGACAACCTTCCCTATGTTGCACGTGTTACCTTGTTCACCTGGTGCTCTAATGGTCTAGCAACAGGGCTTTTTAGATGGGGTGGGCCGTTGACCTCGATTAATGGCAATCCTGAGATAACCCTTTCCAGTGAAAAATGTCGGTCGGGCCCGGAGAGGCCTCTGGTTTTTAAAGATTTTCTCTAAGCTTCAGGCCTGAAGCCGCTCTCGGAAGTTACGCATCTCCTGGGCCCCCCTCCCACTCATGGCTTGATTATATGAGGATCCATTATTATTATGGGGCACACAAATCTTTTTTTGATTTTCACAGAACATTGACTCAGTTTGAGTCCTTGTGTACAGCTCAAGCTCTGTCAACACATATGATCTCTCAGATTTATCATTTGATTCTTCGGGAGATGTTTCATTTAACCCCCCGGGTATTGTGATGGTTGGAGTAGGGAGCTCGGGAGATCCATGACGGAAGAGGATTGGACCCAGTCGTACACGTTATCTTATAGAGCCCTGATGTCTTGCAAATTACAAGAACTCAATTTTAAAGTCATCTCGCGGTGGTATCGGGTCCCTCAGCTTCTCCATTTTATATATCCTTCGGACTCGGGTAGCTGCTGGAGATGTGGCTCGGCATCTGGGACTATGCTCCATATTTGGTGGGAGTGCTCAGCTCTACAGCCTTTCTGGACAAAGGTCATTGATCTTATTAACATAATCACGGACACTACCTTGCAAAATGATCCGAAAGCTCTGTTATTACTTGCGATCCCCTTGCCGACTCATACTCTTAGAGACAGCCTGATCGTCTTTATGCTGATTGCTGCCAAGGCCCTGATACCTCGTTTGTGGCGATCCACAGCTATCCCCTCTCTTAGCGACTGGTTCAAGGAACTCTTTGTCATTCAACAATTGGAGGAGATGAGAGCAGAAGATAAGCAGTTATCGGTCAAACATCTTCAAACTTGAAGAGCCTGTCTCCAATTTACGACTTCCCCGGAATTTTCCTCCTATCACTAATCTGGTCCTGTATAGCCATCCCAGGTGTGTCTCTGGGGCTTCGGCGACATCTGGTGCTTCAGTGTGTATTGTGCCCCCCCCCCCTGGGGTGTTCCCAGCCCTTTCTTCTTCTTTTTTTCTTTTCTTGAGCTTAGCTGTTATTGCTGTTGTCTTTTTGGGTTTAAACAAACGTTTCTCTGTTTTATGTAGATTTATGTACAGTAGCCAGCACTTACTTTACCTTTGGCTTTATCATGCTGCCAGATTGGCATGTTTCATACTTATGTTCTTCAAACAAAGGATTCATGGGTGTGCTGTCTCCTTTACTGGGACAACAGACTTATGCTCCTACCTCTTTAACTGTATGTTTGCTTTTGTGTAGCATCTGATGTATAAGCTTGATCTCTGCAGTTACATGAGTATGATGTGACATATGATTTTTCTGAATGTGCTGTATATTGGTTGTGTTTATGATTATTTTTTCTTAGTAAACTGTTTGAATAAGAAAAGAGAATGGCAAAATGCAATAGAGGGAGCTAGAGTGTTCAGCTTTCTTCCTATAATGCCTTGTTAAACTAAAAGTTAGTTTCATTGAAATTTTGAAGGTAGTTTATATGGGGGTCCATAAGTATTGTAGAAAATATAGGGCTGGTAAAAAATTTTACATTCTCGCTGGTGTCAGTACTGCTGACTAGCACCAAGTAATGGGAAGAAACGGTAGTAGTAAATTGTGCTAAAATAGAGTGCAATGTTTTTGGACTGGAACAGACAAAACAATTTTTAAATTAAACTGCAACAGAGGTAACAGTATCTGAACTGGATCAATATAACAGTCTCTGACTTTAATGAATTGGGCAGTTTCTGAAGTCTTAGGGTGCTTTCATATGGAGCGTTTTTTTGCTGCATTTTTGGGTCCATTTTTCGTGCAGAAAAGCACAGCAATTAAAAAACATATCCAAAAACGCATCACAAAAATGTACCAAAAATGCTTTGTGTGAAAGAACCCTTACTCTTTTTTTTACTTATAACGTTGGAACTCCTTTATTTTTTTTAGAGTTCCTTTATTGGAGCTGTGTGATGGTTCGTTTTTTGGTGGGATTAAACCTAGTTTTTCTTAGTAGCAGCTCAGAATGCATATGAATTTTTTTTATCCTTTTTGATTCTTTTCTTTGGGTGGGGCTGAATGATCGAAAAAAGGCAATTCTGGCATTGGGTATTTAACTTGTTTTACAACATTCAGTGTGCTGGATAAATCATTGTTACAGGTGTCCCCATGGCCCCCAAGTCTAGCCACGGGCACACCCGCACCCCTGCTGCAGCTCCGGCAGCGGGCAATGCCGCATCTCCATCTCCGCAGTCTGCAGCTCACTGTCTGTACCTACCTCGCCGCGCTCCTGTTCCGGTCGAGGCGGAACACGCAGAACTGCGGCCAAATTTAAAGGAACAGCACGCTGATGATTGGTCTCATCGGGCGTTGATCCTATTTAAGCCCTGTCCCTTCCCAGTAACCTTGCCGAATCGATAGTGCCCTGTGCCTAGAGAGGAAACGCTCTATTGTGTCTAGTTGCCGTTACTGTGTACAGTATCTTTCTGCCTCCGTCCCTCGACCACGAAACTTTGCCGCCTGTCCTGACCTTCTGTCTGTCCCCGACTACGAGCCTGCTTCACGATTTTGTACCACGCTGCATCAAGGCCGTCGCCACAAGCACCAAGCACCAAGTAATGGGAAGAAACGGTAGTAGTAAATTGTGCTAAAATAGAGTGCAATGTTTTTGGACTGGAACAGACAAAACAATTTTTAAATTAAACTGCAACAGAGGTAACAGTATCTGAACTGGATCAATATAACAGTCTCTGACTTTAATGAATTGGGCAGTTTCTGAAGTCTTAGGGTGCTTTCATATGGAACGTTTTTTGTTGCATTTTTGGGTCAATTTTTTGTGCAGAAAAGCACAGCAATTAAAAAACATATCCAAAAACGCATCACAAAAATGTACCAAAAAAATGCTTTGTGTGAAAGAACCCTTACTCTTTTTTTACTTATAACGTTGGAACTCCTGTTGCTGCTCTACTAGTGCAAATTGCCAAATTGTTCATATCATGGCTAAATCTTTTAATATATTTTTTCTTAGACCTCTGCTTCTAGGACTATTAGTCTATGGTTGTATAATTGGAAAGTCAATCCGCCAGAAGTCAAAGACTCTTTCTTGTCACTGTGAGACTCACAGTCGTGGTACCGGACATGGCAGAGACAGTCAGGAACAGACAAATAATCAGGGCTGGCAGCATACAAGCGAGGTCAAGTTCAGGTGTAAAGTCAGGGCAGGCGACAGGCAAGACAAGGACAGAAACATAGGAATGAGTTGGTAACAGGAGGAAAATGCACAGGAATGGCAGGCACACTATGAACAGACACCACTGGACGCAAGATGCTGGGAGACCATGGTCCAATGTGGCTGGTGGTGTGCGCTGGCCCTGGGGCAGCCGTGTGCATGCCACTTGATACAGGGGACCAGAGGAGGAGGACGGACAGCGGGGATGACAACTGGGAAAGAGCAGCAGGTGAGTAGCAAAATGGGCAGGGACATGACCATGGACCGGGACTCAGACTGCAGATTGTCCCGTTACATGGGACTGCTGGTGGGGGCAACTGCAGACTGGCCTACAGACTGTGGCGCATCTTGTTACATTTGTCTTCTGCAACTTCTTTTGGTTTCTGACTGCAGGTCCTTGTCCACTCCTTGCAGCCTCACAACCACACTGCATTACACAACACATGGTTATCTCTCGATTCCCACGCATAGACTTTCCCCCGGGGATAACTCTCCTTTCTGTACGCCCTTTGCAGTAGGTTACACTTCTATTATCTAATTTGACATCAGAATCCTTGACTCCATAAGTAGTAGTGGCCCAGAAGAATCTTAACACCTTAAGAACGTAGCTATTTTTGTTTTTCACTTCTTACTCTCCACCTTCCAAGAGCCATAACTATTTATTTTTCCACCTATGTAGACATATGAGAGCTTGTTGTAAGTGGGAGAAGATGTACTTTTTACCATTGACAGTACCATATAATGTACTAGGAGATGCCAAATAATTTTTTTTATGGGCTGGAACATGAATAAAATGCAATTGTGAATGTTTCGTTTTTATGGAGTAAACTGTTCAGTGTAAA
Organism: Phyllomedusa bahiana; assembly: GCA_025379985.1. Classification (NCBI taxonomy): domain Eukaryota; kingdom Metazoa; phylum Chordata; class Amphibia; order Anura; family Hylidae; genus Phyllomedusa; species Phyllomedusa bahiana. The sequence goes on along the minus strand of JAODAL010033808.1, from coordinate 18,315 downwards.
TGACATAACATCTGTATTCTGTAGTACGAGTCCGATAATACCAAATTTATAAGTTTTCATTATTTTTTACTGCTTTTGAAAACAAAAAAATCTTAAAAAGAAAAATTTGCTTTGCATGACCATTTTTTGAGACCAAAAACTTTTTTTTAGAGTTCCTTTATTGGAGCTGTGTGATGGTTCGTTTTTTGGTGGGATTAAATCTAGTTTTTCTTAGTAGCAGCTCAGAATGCATGTGAATTTTTTTTATCCTTTTTGATTCTTTTCTTTGGGTGGGGCTGAATGATCGAGAAAAGGCAATTCTGGCATTGGGTATTTAACTTATTTTACAGCATTCAGTGTGCTGGATAAATCATTGTTACAGGTGTCCCCATGGCCCCCAAGTCTAGCCGCGGGCACACCCGCACCCCTGCTGCAGCTCCGGCAGCGGGCAATGCCGCATCTCCATCTCCGCAGTCTGCAGCTCACTGTCTGTACTTACCTCGCCGCGCTCCTGTTCCGGTCGAGGCGGAACACGCGGTACTGCGGCCAAATTTAAAGGGACAGCACGCTGATGATTGGTCTCATCAGGCGTTGATCCTATTTAAGCCCTGCACCTTCCCAGTAACCTTGCCGAATCGATAGTGCCCTGTGCCTAGAGAGGAAGCGCTCTATTGTGTCTAGTTGCCGTTACTGTGTACAGTATCTTTCTGCCTCCGTCCCTCGACCACAAACTTTGCCGCCTGTCCTGACCTTCCTACCTGTCCCCAACTACGAGCCTGCTTCACGATTTTGTACCACGCTGCTCCTAGGCCGTCAGCACAAGCAACCCATGTCAGGGGTAGCGACCTGGTAGCAATCCGCCGCAGCAAGTCCATCCTCCTTTGCGGCGGGCTCTGGTGAAAACCGGACCTACTTAGACTCTGCTCCCTGGCGTGGCTATTATCATCGCTTGTTGTGGTCCAGAGGATCCACTACCACTGACCATTACAGTTCGATTAGGCCATGGATCCCGCAAAGGTGCCTCTACCGAGCGTCTCTGACATCACCACCATCATGGCCCAGCTATCGAAGCAGATCGCGTAGCAAGCTATGATGCAGCAGCTCCTCGCCACTCAGCAGCAGCAGTCGGCTGCGGTGGCTCCTCCCATGGCAGCCATTCCGGAGATGTCCGCCGGTCCTAAACTCCGGTTGTCCATCGAAGTTTGATGGGGACCCAAAGACCTGCAGGGGCTTCATCACCCAGTGCTCCTTCCACGTGGAACTTATGGCTGGTCAGTTCCCGTCAGAAAGGTCCAAGGTGGCCTTCGTGGTCAGTCTTCTCTCCGGAAAAGCCCTGGCCTGGGCGAACGCACTCTGGGACCGAGGTGATCCGGTCACAGCTGATCTTGCTACATTTCTGCAGGAGTTCCGCAGTGTCTTCAAAGAGCCTGCCCGCGCTTCATCTGCCGAGACCGCCTTACTGAACCTGCAGCAAGGGAACTCCCCCGTAGATGACTACCCTGTGCAATTCCGCACGCTAGCTTCAGAGTTGGCTTGGAACGATGCAGTATTATGCGCCACGTTCAAGAAGGGCCTCTCCAGCCAGATTAAGGATGCCCTCTCCACCCCGGACCTTCCGTCTTCATTAAGGGAGCTCATCCATCCATTCTCGGAGAGATGTGAGGAGCTCCATCAAGAGCATGTACCAGTCCAACCACGTCGTCTACTTCGTCTTGCTCCGGTGTTTCTTCGGCTTCCAGTGCCTTTTTCCCGGCCAGCCATGGATGAGGCCATGCAAGTGGACAGAGCCCACCTGACTCCGCAGGAACTTAACCGACGATGGGAGGAGAACCTATGCCTCTACTGCGGCAGCCCCGAATATCTCCTCAGGGGTTATCCGCTCCATCCGCAACGTCCGGGAAACGGGCACACCTAGGCTTCGTAGGAGAGCCGTCCCTAGATGTAAATAATCCCTCCCCTCATGCTGTCAGTCCTGGTCACCTCCAATTCCGGAGTCTCGTTCCAAGTGGCTGTCTTCTTGGATTCCGGATCTGCCGGGAACTTTATGGATGCTGCTTTGGTGACCAAGTATTGTCTCTCGGTGGTCCGCTTAGACCAACCCTTGGTCATCTCGTCCGTCAGTGGTGAGCTACTGAGTGACTCCATCCTCTTCCAGACTGAGCCAGTGACCCTACAAGTAGGAGCTTTTCACAGGGAAAGGATGGCATTCTTCATACTATCCCATACCTCCTCGACAGTTCTACTGGGGCTTCCTTGGCTGCAGAGTCACGCCCCTATGCTCGACCGGAAGACAGGTGAAGTTTTGCATTAGGGTCCAGACTGCCAGTCTCGCTGCCTATCGGCACCTTGCCGGGTCCCCCCAGCCCTCTGCAGTCCTCTCTCAAGCTGCTACCTGGCCTGCCGCAACCGTGTCAGGACTTCCAGGACGTCTTCTCTGAGAAGCAAGCAGAGACACTTCCTCCTCATCGACCTTACAATTTCCCTATAGATCTGCTGCCCGGGACTACACCACCCCAGGGCAGGGTCTACCCGCTCTCTGTACCCGAAACTCAGGCGATGTTGGCCTACATTAAAGAAAACTTAAAAAAAAGGCTTCATCCGCAAATCCACTTCACCAGCTGGTGCCGTTTTTTTCTTTGTGGAAAAGAAGGATGGATCTCTGAGACCGTGCATCGATTACAGTGGTATCAACAAGATCACTATCAAGAACCGGTATTCTTTACCATTGATCACGGAACTCTTTGATCGTCTCCGGGGAGCCAAAGTCTTCTCCAAGTTAGATTTGTGGGGGGCGTATAATCTTGTCCGGATCCGGGAGGGCGATGAGTGGAAAACGGCCTTCAATACTCCTGATGGGCACTTCAAGTATCTCGTGATGCCCCAGCAGTTTTCAAAGAATTTGTCAATTACATTTTCAGAGACCTCCTGTATGTCTGCATAGTGTTCTACCTGGATGACATCCTGGTGTTTTTTGCCTGATCTTGACACCCACCAGTCGCATGTGCGCCAGGTCCTGAAACGCCTGCGCGAGAATCATCTCTTTGCCAAACTGGAAAAGTGCGTATTCCACCAGTCCAGCCTGCCCTTCCTCGGATACATAATCTCGGACAAGGGTCTGCAGATGGATCCCACCAAACTCTCTGCCGTCCTACAGTGGCCAAGACCCATCGGCCTTCAGGCCATACAGCACTTCCTGGGCTTCGGCAATTACTACCGGCAGTTTATCCCACATTTCTCTACACTGGTAGCACCGATTATGGCTCTCATTAAGAAGCACGCCAAACCGAAACTGTGGCCACCGGCTGCTGAGGAGGCTTTCTCCAAATTGAAGGCAGCATTCGCCTCCGCACCTGTGTTATCCCGGCCTGATACCGAGAAACCCTTCTTTTTTGAAGTCGACGCCTCTTCTGTAGGGGCTTGGACGATTCTCACCCAGAAGAGGACTAAGGGCAAGACTTGGACCTGTGGGTTCTTTTCTAGGACTTTTTCGCTGGCGGAGAGGAATTATACCATCGGGGATAGAGAACTTCTGGCCATTAAGCTTGCTGTGGAAGAATGGCACCATCTCCTGGAGGGTGCTCGATTAACCGTGAATATCTTCACTGACCATAAAAACCTCCTCTACCTTCAGACAGTGCAACGCCTAAACCCTTGTCAAGCGAGGTGGTCTCTGTTCTTCGCCTGGTTCAACTATGTTATCCATTTTCGTCCGGCAGAAAAGAACGTTAATGCCGATGCCCTTTCTCGTGCTTCCGATGTTAGTGGGGAGGAAGAACTCACTCCACGACATATCGTACCTCCAGAACGTCTGGTTGCCGCGGCTCCCATTAACCTCCAATGGGTACCCCCGGGTAAGACATATGTGCGCCCTGCACTCCGGTTGAGGGTGCTGAAATGGGGTCATTGCTCTCGCATAGCTGGTCATCCTGGGGTACAGAGGTCTTGTTCCTTGATTTCCCGGTTCTACTGGTGGCCTGATCTTGCCAAAGATGTGAAGGAGTTCGTGGAGGCCTGTACCACCTGTGCCCGCAACAAGTCACTTTAACTCAAACCGGCGGGATTGCTCCAACCTTTGCCAGTACCTAGCAGTCCTTGGAGCCATATTGCGATGAACTTCATAACCGACCTACCACCCTCTGAAGGAAATACAGTTATCTAGGTGGTCACTGACCGTTTTTCCAAAATGGCACACTTTGTTCCCTTGCCTGGCCTTCCCTCTGCTCCTCGGCTCGCTAAACTCTTTTTCAAACATATCTTCCGACTACATGGACTGCACTTACATATTGTTTTGGACCGGGGGTTCAATTTGTTTTGAGATTTTGGCGAGGCCTTTGTTCGCTACTGCAATGGAACTGGACTTCTCTTCCGCATACCACCCACAATCCAATGGGCAAGTGGAGAGTGTGAATCAAGTTTTGGGTACCTATCTCTGCCACTCCACATCTGCTAGACAAGATGATTGTCCAGTCTGTTGCCATGGGCGGAATTTTCATATAACTCCCTGGACTCTGATTCTGCTGGGGCATTCCCCTTCTTCATCGTCTTCGGTCGGCATCCCTGCCCACTCCTTTCACTGCCCTCTGCCTCCTCCGATGTCCCTGCGGTGGATAATCTGGTCTGTGACCTTTCTGCTATCTGGAAGGAGATGCGCCAGTCTCTGCTTCAGGCCTCCGCCTGTATGAAGGTCCAGGCAGACAAGAAAAGAAGACCGCCTCCCTCCTTTGTTCCTGGAGATAGGGTATGGCTGTCTGCCAGGTATGTCCGCTTTAAAATCCCTAGCCACAAGCTGGGCTCTCGTTATTTAGGTCCCTTTGAAGTTCTGAGGCACATCAATCCGGTGGCCTACAAGCTCGAGGCTCTCTATTACTATGCACATCCCAAACTCCTTCCACGTCTCCCTGCTGAAACCAGTCGTCCATAACCAGTTCTCCCGTTCGGTGGTTCCCCCATCTCCTGTAGCTGACTCCACCAATGTTTTTACCGTCAAGGAAATTTTGGCCATGAAGACGGTTAGGGGGAGACGATTTGTCTTGGTAGATTGGAAGGGGTTTGAGTCAGAGGAGAGGTCATGGGAGCCGGAGGAGAACATCCTGGACCGGGGTCTTTTGTCTAGGTTTTTGCGGGCTAGGAGGAGGCGGAGGCCAAAGGGGGGGTACTGTTACGGGTGTCCCCATGACCCCTGTGTCTGGCCGCGGGCACACCCGCACCCCTGCTGCGGCTCCGGTGGCGGGCAATGCCGCAGCTCCATCTCCGCAGCCTGCAGCTCACTGTCAGCACTTACCTCGCCGCACTCCTGTGACTGGCAGGGCACGTGCTCACTCCATAGGCGGTGCTTGCAGTACTGTGGCCAAATTTAAAGGGACAGCGCGCCGATGATTGATCTCATCAGGCACTGATCCTATTTAAGCCCTGCCCCTTCCAGTAACCCTGCTGAATCGATAGTGCCCTGTGCCTAGAGAGGAAGCGTTCTATTTTGTCTAGTTGCCGTTACTGTGTACCGTATCTTTCTGCCTCCGTCCCTCGACCACGAACCTTTGCCGCTTGTCCTGACCTTCTGCCTGTCCCCGACTACGAGCCTGCTTCACGATTTTGTACCACGCTGCACCAAGGCCACCGCCACAAGCAAGTCCCATCAGGGGTAGCGACCTGGTAGTAATCCGCCGCAGCAAGTCCATCCCGCTTTGCGGCGGGCTCTGGTGAAAACCGGACCTAGTTAGACTCCGCTCCCTGGCGTGGCTATTACCATCGCTTGTGGTGGTCCAAAGGATCAACTACCACTGACCGTTACAATCATGTTATATTTAGATAGATTGGACTTTTATGGTTGCAAAAAGAAGGTGTTTTGAACTTTTAGGGCCACAAGTATGAAAACTGTATAGGTCTAAAATTCACTTTGTTACCCATAGCAACCAATCAGAGTGCCCCTCTCATTTTTCCAGAGCACTATAGGAAATGAGAGAGGCACTCTGACAGACCTCTGGTCATCTCTTCCATTAACGGTGAATGCCTGAGTGACTCCATTCAGTTCCGTACTAAACCTCTGAATCTTCAAGTGGGAGCATTGCACAAGGTGACTGCCTCTGACCTTCTCCCCTGGAGATAAAGTATAGCTGTCCACTAGATCCCTACGCCTCAAAATCCAACGCTACAAGCTAGGTCCATGCTTCCTGGGTCCATTTGAAGTTCTATAGCACATCAATCCAGTTGCTTACAAGGTCTGCTTGCCTCCCATCATGAACATCCTGAACTACTTCCACATCTTGCTCCTCCAGCCACTGGTCCTCAATCACTTATCCCAAGAATTCGTGTCTCCGATGCTTGAAGCTGACTCCCCTGACATCTTTGAGGCAAAGGAGATTCTGGCTGAAAAAATTTATTCTGGGGAAATGGTACTACCCCATCGACTGGGAGGGGTTCGGGCAAGAGGAAAAGTCCTGGAAACCAAAGTCCAATATCCTTGACTGGGATCTTGTCCTGAAGTTTCTACGGTCTATGATGTAAGGGGATGTTCACATACCGTGTTGGATCCATTTTTGGATCTAAAAAACGCATTAAATAGCGCTGCGTTAATTGAATCCAACACTCATATGCAGCAGAAACGCACCCTATAGTTTTTAATAGGGCATCTGCTGCATCAAACAGATCAAGAATTGACATGATAATTCTCTGAACGGATCCGAAAGATGCATCACAAAGACTCATGTACTCACGCATCGGTGATCACTCATCTGAACACCGATGAGTGTTTTACATTGAACGCAATGTCAATCACACTGCACATTGTTAGATGCGTGTTTCGGTCTAAACATGCATCTAAAAACGGATCCAACACGCCGTGTAAACATACCCTAAGAGGGGGTACTGTCACAGGTGGCGCCGTGTGCACGCCCATGGTCCTGCTTCCTGGCAGAAGCAGTTTAGCCCCGTCCCGACATAGGGCGTATGCATACGTCCATTTGCGGGAAGTCACTTCCCGCAAATGGACGTATGCATACGCCCTGGCGATCGTGCAGGCTTGCGGGCGAGCCACGCGTGATCGCAACATGGGACCAGCAGTAAATTACCGCTGGCCGCATGCCCGTATCACCCGTGGCCGGAGTGAGCTCCGGCCGCGGGTGAAAAACGCTTCATTACCGCAACCTGTCATGGCTGCGATAATAAAGCCGCAGGCAGGAGGAGTGAGCTCCTGCTGCCTGCTCCCGGCGGCTGCCGCACTATAATGCGGCACCGATCGCCTGTCTGATGATCCCAGGAAGTGAACGGCACTTCCCGGGGTCATCTGTGACGTCACCATGCCCGCAATGCATTGTGGGCATGGTGACAGGCGTTGTCATGGCGACCAGTACACAGTACTGGTACTGTGCACTGGTCTGCATTCTAACAGCAATCTGATGATTGCTGTTAGAAGAAAAAGTGAAAAAAAGTGAAAATAAATGTCAAAAGTGAAAAAAAGTAAAACACAAACACAAAAAATAAAATAAAAACACGTACACCACCCTTTTCCCCTTTACAAACGCCAATCGCCCCAAAAAAGATCAAAAATAAATAAAGTACCCATATTTGGTATCGCCGCATGCGTAACGACCCACCCTATAAATCTGTCATGTTAATTAACCCGTACAGTGAACGCCGTAAAAAACAAAAACAAAAAACAGTCACAGAATTGCGATTTTTGTACATCCTGCAGCACATAAAATGGAATAAAAGTTATCAAAAACTCATATAAACACCAAAGTTGTACCAATTAAAACTTCAGTTCATCCCACAAAAAAAAAGTCCCTACACGTTTCTGTATCCGGAAAACTAAAAAAGTTATGGCTATCAGAAGACAGCGATGCATAAATATTATTTAACACAATACAAACACTTTTTTTTTTAAAGTGCTTCAAAATTTTAAAAAACTATATAAATAGGGTATCGCCGTAATCGTATCGACCCAGAGAGTAAAGCTAACTGGTCATGGATACTGCACGGTGAGCGCTGTTAAAAATAAAAATAAAAAACACTACTAGAATTGCAGTATTTTCTTCACCCTGCCTTCCAAAAAATGGATTTAAAACTGATCAAAAAGTTTTGTTCCCCCAAAAATGATACCAATAAAAACGTCAACTCTTCCCGCAAAAAACAAGCCCCTACACAGCTCCGTACACAGAAAAATAAAAAAGTTATGGCTCTCAGACTGTGGCGATGCAAAAACGTGTTTTCCTTTTTGAATAAAAGGGTTTTTATTGTGTAAAAACAGTAAAACAAAAAAATATACAAATTGGGTATCATGTAATCGTATCGACCTCTGCTGAGTAATACTAGTTATGTCAGTTATACTGCATGGTGACCGCGGGTAAAAAATAAAATAAAAAACACTACCAGGAATGCTGTATTTTGTTCAAATGCCTCACAAAAACCTTAATAAAAAGTGATCAAAGCGGCATATGCCCCCCATAATGGTACTAATAAAATCATCAACTCATCCCACAAAAAACAAGCCCATAATCAGCTCCGTATACAGAAAAATGAAAAAATTATGGCTATCATAAAAGGAAAACATAAAATCTCTAATTTTTATAGAACTATTTATATTGTGTAAAAGTAATAAAACAGAAAAAACTATATAAAATCTTTATCATTGCATTTGTACCGACCCCCATAGTAAAGATATCCTGTCATTTATACTGCACGGCGAACTCTGTAAAATTGAAGCCCAAAAAACAATGACAGAATTGCGTTTTCCCCCTCATTTTCATAGCCCAATGCAAAAAAAAAACTTTGGAACACCTGTGCACCCAAAATGTACAATACACCCCTAGATGAGATCTATGAGGCGTGTTGAATCCAAAATGGGGTGACTTCTGGAAGGTTTCACCTGTTCTGGTACTTTGGGGGCTTTGTAAATGCGACATGTACCCACCAAAATCTGCGTTCCAAAAGCCAAATAGCTCTCCCTCCCTTGTACCCCCTGCCATGCGTCCAAACAGCAGTTTACACCCACATGTAGGGTATTGCCAAACCTGGAATAAATTGCGTAACAAGGTTTTGGGTGCTTTTTTACAGGATGCCTTGTAAAAATTAACATTTTCAGCTAAAAATTGCAGATTATTGGAAAAAAAATTTTTTTTCATTTTCACAGCCTAACTGCTAAAAATTTTGTGACACACCTGTGGGGTCGATATGCTCATTACACCCCTGGATATATTCCTTAAGGGGTGTAGTTTCCAATATGGGGTATTTTTAGGGGAGTTTATTAAGTTTCAGCACCTTAGGGTGTCCGCAAACCTGAAATGGCCTCTAAATAAAATGGTAATGAAAATGAGACCCCAGAGTCCAGTAGGTGCTCCTCCTATTCTGGGCTTTGTGGTGAGCCAAATAATGCACTAGGGCCACATATGGGATATCTCTGAAAACGGCAGAATCTGGGGAATCAATATTACGTTGGATTTCCCTGATCACATTTACCGTATTCTTGTGAACAATGTATAAAAATTGAAAATCTGCAAAAAAAAGTGAAATTTTGAAATTTCACTTCCACTTTGCTTTAATTCCTATGAAACACCTAATGGGTTAATAAACTTCCTAAATGCGGTTTTGAATACTTTAAGGGGTGTAGTTTCTTAGATGAGGTAATTTATTAGTGGTATCTAACATACAGGCAAATCAAAGTCATGTTAGAACTGGACTGGTCCCTAAAAAATGTATATTGCAAATTTTGTTGAAAATTTGAAAATTACTACTAAATTTCTAAGCCCCCTAATGTCGTAAAATTTTAAAAAATGATGTGAACCTACAGTAGACATAGGGAAGATGCTAGTTATAAACTATTTTGTGTAGAATAACTATCTGTCTTACATGCAGAAATTTTTGAAGTTTAAAATTGGTAAATTTTTCAAATTTTTCACGATTTTTTGATATTTTTCACAAATAAACAAGCATTTTTTGGACCAAAATTTCTTACTATCTTAAAGCACAATGTGTCATGAGAAAACATTCTCTGAATCACATGGATAAGTTAAAGTGTCAAAAAGTTATTCTCACATAAAGTGACACATGACAGATTTAAAAAATGGGGCTCTGTCAGAGAGGCCAAAACTGGCTCCGGCGGTAAGGGGTTAAATATAGTAATGTAATAATGTGGAGGGCTCTGGTGAAAACCAGGACCTATTTAGACTCCATTTCCTGACACGGTTTACACCACTGATTTGCAGTGGTCCAGAGGATCCACACCCCAACCCAGTCATTACACATATAAATAGTTAAAGGCTGGGACTGGAGCCCACTCCCATCTCGGACACTAGCAGTCAGTGGCTGCCGTGTATGAAGCGGGCTCAGTGGGTGAGCTGCTTCATACTCCCTTAGCACCTCCATGATGGGTATGTCCATCATGGAGCATAAAGAGGTTAAGCATTTGCCTCTAAATTCCTGACTGAGACTAAGAAAATATATTATAATATAGTTGGAATATAATAAGGGCTAGCTCCTTTTTGGAGCAATCTATGCTTTAGGAAACATATACTATGGTTAAATAGAAACAAGGTCATATTTCTGCAAATGTCTTCTCAAGACAAACCCTCAGGAAAGTTGTTGCAAGTAATTTGGGTTTGGAAAACAAACACTTATTTTGGGGAAGGTGCATGGGAAAATAGAGACATTGTAGTGAAAAGCATTGCATATATTAAATGCATCATAGCCAGACTCCACTCATCTAGGACAGCTGCCTTTCCTGTAAGTCTTGGTCATTGTTACCATTTTCACCTCTTCTATTTTAAACAATGCATACAGCTCTCAATGCATTCTTCTCTAAAAGCCAGGTGAATCTTAAACAATGGAATTTTCTGACATGTAATTACTACTCTATCTGCTCAATATACGTTCAGTTCAAACATATGACATGGGGTCCTGTTGCTGGAAAGTAGTGGATAATAATACGAGGAGAAGATAAAAAATAAGTCAGGAAGTTGGTGCAATCAAGTCCTACAATGTCCACTTTTATTTGCACTAGTTCAGTAATAACAAGAAGAATGTAGATTTAGCCTAATCTGTACATTGGAAAACAGGCAGCGAGAAAAGAAGAAATAATAATTTATTGTCTAAGGGCGACATGTCTGCCCAGGGCTGCATCAGGTTTCTGGCATGCTTTGAGCCCAAAAGCCTGTAGTAGACATTTGCTTTTCAAACGTAAAATTTATTATGTTAATAAGAACATTTTGTTCAGATTTATTTATTGTCACGTATATTCGGATCGATTAGGATGGACACCGAAGAATGGTGAGTGATGTGGATCCTCTGGACCACCACAAGTGGTAGGCTACTCGCGGTGACTGCTGAAGTTAGACAGCTAGACCTGTTCTATAAATTTATGAACAGTCGCACGCCCAAACTTGGAGCAATCTGCGCCAGACCCGACACTTTTGAATGCGGAAAGTTTGTAGGGGTGTCACACCACATTTGTAAGGTAAGGCTCATTTATGGATGTGTAAAAGTAGGCACAAGAATGCCGGTACAAGCCAGACCAAGTTAAAAGTGGTCTGACTGGGGCCACAATTTTTGTAGACAAACTAGATTTGCTATTAGGGCAAAAAATATAAATTATTTTTCAAGTAATTCCACTAAAATAATAAAAGGTAATTTATGAAAATTATCAAATTATATGAAATTTAATAATCTAAAATAAATAAGTTATTAAATCATATAACTAGAGATGGGCGAATTGATTCTAACGACGTGGAATTCGTTTAGAATTTCAGGAAAACTTCGGTTCGGAACGAAGTCGAACTTTGGGGTACTTCGGGTGAACGAAGTGTGCTTTTCATTGATAAAATGGCTGTGAGCACATGGCGTTACATGGGGCAAAGCACTCTGGGAGGAAGAAGGGCATAGCCTGCATGACATGTGCAGTGATGAAGCCAATCAGAGACCGGCGGAATTCTGTGACGTCACCGCACTATACATGTATAAGTCCGGGCGTGACGCTGGCAGCTCACACTCCTCTCACTGTACTGATTAGGGAATGTGCTTCTGCGGCTGCTTGTAATAGCTCTTACTGAAGAACTGATTTTTATACAGCGATTTTTGGGGGGTGTCTCAGCTTGTCTCAGAGACTGATTCTCTTAACGTTTCATTTCTGATTTGTGGGGTATTGGATCTGAAATCCAGTGTGCGTCCAGTGCAGCTGCTATACATTTTAATGCTATCTGCTCACAGCACATTGAATATCCAAGGTTATCTAAGCCTGTTCCTGTTGTATTCATTTAAAGAAACCAGCATTTTTACAATACAAATACCACTTCATTTTTGGCTGCTCAATTCTTTTGCGCAATTTACATCCAGGGTTAATTAAGCGTTGTTTTGCTGCTGTGGTACTAAAATAAACCGTCTTTTTTCCCCGCCAAAAATAAAATTTTCCTGTGCATATTCAAAAAGAAAAGGGTTAATTACAATTTTTCCTTGTTGTGTAGCTAAAAAACCGCCATTGAAACACGCTAAAAAAGCTAGTAGTTTTTGTGGTTGCTAAATTGTTTGGCGAAATTTTTACATCCAGGGGGTAATTAACGTTGTTTGCTGCTGTGGTGAAAAATAAACCATCTTTTTTCACCCCCAAAATACATTTTTCCGTAGCAAAATTTTCACAAGCGAAGGTTAAATTACAATTTTTTTCTTTTGTTGTGAGCGTAAAAAACCGCCCTGTAAACGCTACAAAGCTAGTATTTGGGTTGCTAAATTGTTTGGCGCAATTTCTCCGGGGGTTAATTAACGTTGTTTTTCTGCGGGGTGATAAAATAACCATCTTTTTTCACCGCCAAAAAAAAATTTTTCCTGTGCATAATTCACAACAAAGGTTAATTAAAATTTTTTCTCTTGTTGGGTAGCGTAAAAAACACACCATTAACCCTACAAAGTAGTGTTTGTGGTTGCTAAATTTTTTGGCGAAATTTTATATCCGGGGGTTTTAATTTAAGGGTTTTTTTTTGCGCGGGTGACAAAAATAAACCGTTTTTTATCCCCGAAAAAATACTTTTTTCCTGTACATAATTCACAAGCGAAGGTTTTAATTACAATTTTTTCTCTTGTTTGTAGCTAAAAAAACATGCCTTTGTAACCGCTCAAAGCTAGTATTTTGTGGTTCTCAATTTTTTGGGCGTTTTTCATCCAGGGGTTTAATTAAGGGGTTTTTTTGCTGCGGGGTGACTAAAATAAACCCGTCCTTTTTCCCGCCAAAAATACATTTTTCCTGTAGCAAAATTTCAAAAGAAAAGGGTTTTATTAAAAATTTTTTCTCTTTTGGTACTTAAAAAACACCCACTTAACACGCTACAAAGCTAGTTTTTTGGGTTGCTCAATTTGTTGGCGCAATTTACATTCGGGGGGGTTAATTAAGCGTTTTTTTGCTGCTGTGGTGCTAAAATAAACCATCTTTTCACCGCCAAAAAAAAATTTTTTCCTGTAGCATAATTCACAAGAAAAGGGTTTAATTACAATTTTTTCTTTTTGTTGTGTACGAAAAAAACACGCCATTGTAACACACTACAAAGCTAGTATTTTGTGGTTGCTCATTGTTTGGCCAATTTTATACCCAGGGTTAAATTTAAACCCGGGTTTTGCTGCGTGGGACTAAAATAAACCGCTTTTCACCGCCAAAAATACATTTTTCCGAGCAAAATTCACAACAAGGTTAATTAAAAATTTTTTCTCTTGTTGTGTAGCGTAAAAAACACGCCATTGTAACACGCTAAAAAAGCTCGAGTTTGTGTTTCTTTTTTGGCGCAATTTACATTCAGGGGTTAATTAAGCGCTGTTCTGCCTGTGGTGACTAAAATAAACCTCTTTTTCTCCCCCAAAAAATAAATTTTTCCTGTAGCAAATCCAAGCAAAGGTTAATTACATTTTTTCTCTTGTTGTGTAGCAAAAAAAAAACACGCCATTTAAACCTACAAAGCTAGTAGTTTGGGGTTTGCTCAATTGTTTGCGCAATTTACACCCGGGGGGTTAATTAAGCGTTGTTTTGTTTCTGGGTGACTAAAAAAAACCGTCTTTTTCCCCCGCCAAAAAATACATTTTCCCTGTACATAATTCACAACAAAGGGTTTAAATTAAAATTTTTTCTCTTGTTGTGTAGGGTAAAATACACACCATTGTAACACGCTACAAAGTGGTAATTTTTTTGGCTGCTAAATTTTTTTTGCGCAATTTCATCTAAGGGAAACTAAGTTTTTTTTCTGCATTGTACTCATAAAATAAATTTTTCTTTTTCACCCCCAAAAGGGAAAAATCTGTAGCAAATTTCATACCCAAGGTTAATTAAGGCCTTTGGCTTTTACATTCATAAAATACACAGATTTTTTAAACGGCAACAAACAATCAATTTTTCCGGGCCATTGTGGACCCAAATTTTATATCCAAGGGTACCCAACTTGTTAGTGGGTTCTTTGGAGTCAAATAAGGGTTGTATTTATCATATACAGATATCTTCATCAAACAGGCTGTACTTTTAGCAAACAGTATGTAGCAGAGAGGTGGAGGCTTTTCACCCGAGGGGCAGTGGCACAGATGACATCGGGCAACCCCACCAAGAGTCGGGGGGAACGTCAGACCACCTTGTTGGCAGGGCCCCGGGAGGGGTCAGGGGCATCACCTGTCCTCAATCCACCTCTGTTCCATCCGGTTCCCTCAGCCAAGTCTACTTGTGGTCTGGTCAGCGCCACAATATGCGGGGGATGAACAATTTGGGGAGGGCAGCACCTGCTGGCAGCGAAGAAGGGGCCAATATCCCCTCTTCTTGCTGGGGGCGGGCAAGTATAGAGTGGAAGGGCATGGAGGTCATTTTGTGGGGGGTCAGCCTCTGCATCCAAGACCGGTGATGAGGACACATGACAAGAAAAACACAAATAGATGTGATGTACCCGACCGCCTTTGGAGCCCGGGGGAGGGGAAGGGCTTCATCATGTCAGGAGAAAAAGGGGGGTCGCTTGCCGTCGGGCGCGCGCAGCCAGCAAGTGGGTTTGTGGGCCCTGGCAGCGGAAGAGCAGGTGAGGTCGGGAGCCCCGCGGCCCCGGGGGAAAAAAACTCGCTTCGCAGGTCCCCAAAAAGTAGCTGGACAGGGCTTAGCGAGGGGAGCGGCGGCAGCAGTCATCAGTGTGGAGCGTTTTGGCGGTAAATCCCCATACTCGCGGGGTGGCGTTCTTTGCTAAGACACCCGGGGGACCAAATATGGGGATAGTAAAAATCTGTGGGCAGAAAGTGAACGTGGCCCGGGAAAATGTTCACCACGGCCCCCGCGTCAACACTGCAGCCGGCAAACCACCGGGGGCCTGGGGAAACGTGCTTAGATGTGGGGTCCCCGCCCCCGCAGCAACAGCACAGCAGCGCCCATGGCACGCATCCATTGGCAGCCCTTTAAGGCTCCACCATCTCTGCAAAGGGGGGCTATTTCTTTTGACACATCTCCCGGCCAGAGCTCTGTTCCTCGTCTCACGGCGCCAGCAGTCGTTTTAGGCGAGGGGATTACAAAAAAACAACAGTATGTCCAACCTCCTAAATGCAGCACTGACCGGGTCCTTCCAAGTTGTTGGGACTGCGCCCTCCTTTTTAAAAAGGGGACTCGCCCCCTTCGAGAACTAATGGCTTGGGGGAGCTGAGCGGAGAGTTCCAACCGTAATTTCTTTTTAAAAAAGGGAGTACCACACTTCATAAAATGTAGAACAGAAGTGGGCCTCCTTGACTTATCGGGTTTTTTGTTCCAAGGTGCACGGCAGCGCGACTCTGGAGCTGTAATAGGGGAGGGCCATTCATGCCCTTTAGGGCCCACTGGGGTGAATGTGCTTCCTCCCCAGGCACACCAAAAATTGGACGGAACCCCGCTTTCTCCCCCCCTTGTCAAACTTCTGCTGTTGCCCCCAATGTCCCCTCCTCCACCACCCCACCATCTCAGCCCCAAAAGTACTGCTCCATAACCACATGGTAGGGCACAGGGGTCACGCAGTTTTACACCGGGCTTGCCTCGGCAACGAAGTCACACAGGGAGGAACTGCTCCGCGTCATGCAGCAAGAAATCGATGTGTGGCTTTCTCCGCGCCAACTGCAAATCAAAACCATGGTGACGGACAATGGGAGGAACTGGTGTCCGCACTGCACCGAGGGGGGAGGCCATGCGCCCTGCAGCACCGGTTTTTAAATTGGTTTAAAAAGGTTTCCCCCGAAGTCTTCCACAGATCTTCAGAACATTTCTAAAAAAGGGCCGGGAAAAATGTGCAGCACGTTATCCATTCCTAAAAAGCCAGGAACACCCTCCTCGAGTTGCAGCGGCAGAAGGGCCTCCCCAACCACTCTATATGCAATTTTTCCCCCCTTTGGGGAATTCCACCTGCACATGTTGCCCGACTGTTGAACAGAGAAACCATTAACGATTTTTTTACGATCCAATGGGCAGGAGTACCCCCTTGTAACTTTGAGTCAGCCAGAGGGAGCTTCATGCGTGACACCTGCCCCTTTTTTGGCCATTCGAGGAGGCCACGTTATTTGTTATCCCAGGGCTAGGGAAAAAAACGTCATTCCACTGCTTCATGTCCGGGAAAAGATGCGAAAAAATTTTTGGGGAAGGGCTGGAGACGGGCGACCATCTCCCCACATGGTCCCGGGGGGGGACTGAAATGGGGAGGAGGAGGAGGCATTGGGGCAGAAAACTTTCTGGTGAAATGGTGGATTTTTACTCGGTACAAGAGAGGGGGAGAAAAAGCAGCGGAGGGGTAATGGGGGAAGAGGAAGACAGGAGATGACCCGCAAGCCCGTGGGATATACATGGAGGGAGGGGGGCCCCTCGAGTCACTTTTTCAGAGGCCCGCAGTGTGATTTGCCTGGCTAAACAGCCCAAAAGTCGCATCCGGCGGGAGATTTTGGGTCTCCACCCTATTGGACCCTCGCTTCCGGTCCCAAAAAGGGGCCTTTTTCCCAGCTATTGAGAGGAGGACAAATTTAAAAAATAGGGAATCCCCTGTAGTCATTGGCTGCTGCCTATGTGCGGATCGTCCCCCTCTGACAGGTCTGCCGGGGGGTTCCTCAGCGCTCACGTACTACTGCCACGGATGCTGGGAAAAGTGTGGGGGTGGAGCATACCAGCTCCATCGCGCAAACCTAAGATGGAGTCACTGATGAGCAGCTTCCTTACCCCCAGTGAGGAGGGTGTCGCCAGCGCAGCACACAGGACCAAGGAGCATCCCCCAACCAAAGGTGGGGGCCTACTTGGGCAGCACTCTGCCACCCCAGTTAGAAATCCCCTGGGCTACTTTTCAGCCAAATGGATGTTTGGGGGCCCCCCCTTGCCCGGGTTTGCGTGGGAAAAACTGTCCCTGCCCGGCCAGTAGTGTGGCACAGAGCGGGTGTTCATGCGGCGGGGGCCATCGGTTTTCCCCAAGGAGAACCCGCTTGTCTAAAGGGAAATTGGGGCGTGACCTTTGTCAAGGTGAATCAAGGGGGTGGATCAGCCCGGATTTTCCCACAACAATGCCTTGGCATCCTGGGTTCAAACTACTGCCTCAGCCACTTTCTTTATGCCGCCCCCCCGCTTGATGCCACACATCTGCGAAGTTTCCCATCTGCCTCCACCCTTTACCAGGGACGGTATTGCCACCCACCTAGCGTCCTTGCACCTATAGGGTTGCGGAGCCCCCGCCCGAAAAGGGGGGGGCCCACAAGGATGCAAAAACCCCACTATAACTCCCCCTTTTTCCCCCTTCACAGTTCTCATACAGGGGCCCATGCAATGTCCTAAAAAAGTTTCGAAACCCCCAAAGGTCCCCCTTTGGGACGAAAGAGTAATGTATGGGGGCTAGAAAAAAATGAGTAATCGTAAGGGCGACGATCAAATTTAAAAAAAAAAAATTCCCAAAAAATTTTTCATCGGGAAATAACAGAACAGAAATTTTTGTTCATCAAGGTAGCTATAAAAGGGATGTGAAACAATCTCATTATAAATTGTTAACGGGCCCTTTTTTAAAAGGAAAATCATCCCCTTTAAAGCAGCCCCCCAAATCCAACCTTTAGCCCAAAATAGCTAACCAATGTCCCAAAACTTATTACAAAATGAAGGGAAATCAAGGGATGACTGGGGATATCACGGGGCTAACGGCCCTAGTACCACCGGGGGGGCTATGGGGGCCCCCCTTATCGTGGGAATGACCAGCCTTAAGACGCCCCAAAAACCGGGAAAGTTAAGGCCTTTTCCAGGTGAACCTGGCCGCGGGGGCATATTCCGGATTATCGTCATTCCGCCCTTAGTTGCCCGGGAAAACCGTGACGAATTCCGCCCCAATTTGGGGAAACAGTGATGCGTCGCTATCCAAAAGCGGCGCCCCG